>WURV02217383.1:0-25559 GCA_011762755.2 Epimenia babai
GGGAATGGTTCGATTCCACACGGCGGTTCACCATTTGCAATAAATTCTTCTAACAACGCAAGTTCATCAGGAGACAATGGTGGACGTGCTTCAACAGGTCGCCCTAGCATACCCATTGGCATCATCTGCATCGAACCCTCTTCATAGGCTTCAGGTGGTCGTGGTGGCGGTCCAGCTGGACGGAAATCTTCACCCAATGGGAACTCGATCCGCGTACCAGCCACAATTGGAACCACATCATCATCAAAGCGCATCGCCGCCGAACCTTCTAAGGTACTCACACGCATATCACCGCCAGCCGGACCTTGGAACAACACCGTTGACCCCATCTCGACGCTGATCTCATTGACGGTAAAACTGACTTCACCGACTCCATCGGGCGTTTGCACCAACATGCCACTTTCCGGTGCTTCCGCGCACTGTGTATCCCCCACACCCGTCGTTAAGTAAAAGGCTTGCATCGGTGTCGCCATACCCGCCTCAACCACATCGGTGTCAGTCTGATTAATCAACTCAACATCACCAAACAAGATGAACGTCACATTTTGACCGGGGAGCGTATCCGGCAAATTCGCCTGCAATCGCATCAACGCGACTCCCCACTCGCCCTCATCTTCATCCATCGGTTCTAATTGCAACATAGCGAGATCATTAACATCGACAATATCACCGATACTATCAAATTCGAAGTCATCTACGCCCTCGCGCCCTTCTGCGGTGATATTGAAATTACCATAGCATGCTTGATTACGACTCGTATTCGCATCACAAAATTCTTCAATAGAGGCTAACGCAGTCTCCACAATACTCGGGCACGCATCATCATCACTTGAATCGGTCTGCGCATATAAAACCGCAGGAACAACCAACAAGCAAAATACAATAAAGAACAGTCTTATCTTCATAAACACCCTCTTTAATTCTCTGGTACAAGAAGCATAATCTGTATCGCTTCTGTGCTAAACGTAATAGATTGCAAATCGTGTCGCTCACCCAAACGCTGTGTCAAAATCGAGTCAAAAGCATCCACAACCGCATCCACCAACAACGTATTCGCAATTTCAACATAACGCTCCGGTGCAGTCCCCGACCCAACAGAAATATCTGCCACGCCGATCATCACCAAACTGCCAGAAGGTTGGAACGTCACAAGCACATTGCCACTCACCAACGCTTGCCCACCCGATGCACGCATACTGACCATCACACCTTGCCCATCGCCTTCAACAAAGCTAATTCGTGCTGAATCGATCTCAAAGATTTCCTCGGTGCGAATATCCAATTCCTCTTGCAGTTGATCGACTGTAATCACGACATCTGCCGCAATAACCGGTAACGTCGAAGTCGGTAAAGCCGTCCCACCTGCGGGAATCGGAATCGGCGTTAACGTAGAAAACACAGGTGCTTCCGCTATCATCGCCGTTTGAGAGGCTTGAAGGTTAAAAGTCGGCGTAAACGTCAACGTTGCCAATGGTGCAGAAGTCGCAGACGCGGGGAGCGTGTTCGTAATCGTCGGCTCAACATCCTCAGTTTCCGTCGGTTCAAGCGTATTGGTCGGCGCATCAGTCGGTTCATCTGTTGGCGTAACCTCATCATCAACCTGAACATCAACGTCTTCAGTGACCACTTCCGTTACTTCCGGTAATTGCGCCTCAGTCGGTAATACCAAGGTCAAATCATCATCAGAATCATCACTACCACCGCCACACGCTACCAAAATCATCGCCATGATTACGGCGAATATCATTAATCGCATAAATTTATCCTGACTATGTACAAATCAATCTTAAATGTACTACTTGCATTCTAATATAGATGACCGGATTTCGTTGCGAAAGGTTATGGGGAGATACAAAATTGGTGGGGGATTGCTATCAAGTAGTCTGGATTTATACTTATCTTGGTTACCTTAGTATATTTTAAGACAACCAAGACAACAATAATTTATGGAACAAGAATAGGTTCAAACGTGAGTGTCCAAGGCGCATCACCATCAAAATCAATAACAGCGATACAATCTTCTAGCGTCACTACGTCCTCACTTATACCACCTTCTGAGGGAATAAATCTGAAAGTGGCACCACATCTTCCTTGTAAAACAGTTATATCAACCCTAAAATTATCCGTACTTTCTAGAATGCGAGTATAAACACCATCAGGGAAAACAATTGCATCAGTAACAGCGTTAAGATCATATTCTTCACTAGTAAAAATCAACCCCGAACACTGAGAACGATAGGTAGCAATAATAACCTGAAGATTTAACAAAAGATTATCAGGCTCTTGACCTTCAGATATTGCATCAGCCGCATCGATAAGGCTATTTGTGATAAATTCTAAGCCTAATGGTGTGCATAAATCAGTTACATCAATCGTTCCATCTTGTGTTTCATCATTTGTAGAGGTTGTAGCATCTGGAATCGACCACACATAAATCACATTACCTGAAGAACCAGCCAATAATGTTCCATCGAAATTGAAATCAACACTACGGATTGCCCCATCAGAAACACGCGGTTCACTCAACAAATTGCCATCCAATACATTAAATAATTGTGCTCTTGATCCATTTGCAATAACAACTAATTCATTATTAGGACTAAAAGCAACTCCATCTACAGTATTGGTTTCATCATAAGCAATTATTTCCATGCGTGTTTCGACATCATAAGCTATAAAAACACCCACTTCCGACCCTGTACCAACCAATGTTCCATCTACGTTAAAGTGAACCGCTCTAACATCATTTTCATGACCTTCAAGCGTTGCAAGTACCTCGCCTGTTTCAAAATCCAGAATTTGAGCAGAATTGAATATACCCACCACTATTTGAGTACCTAAAGAATTCACATCAACATCCCATATGGTGATAAACAAATCAAAACTATTCACTTCCGCTCTTTGAAATAAATCCCACACACGTACTGTCCCATCCCAACTAGATGAAACAAGATTTAGCGTTACAGGATTAAAAGCTAAACCTGTAATTCGATCTGTGTGTCCCTCTAATATAGCAAGTTCTTCTCCAGTTTCTACACTCCACAGTCGAATAACATCATCCTTACCACCAGAAACTATAAGCGAACCGTCAGGACTAAATGTAACTACTTCTATGTCATCTGTATGTCCTTCCAAAATATGGATTACCTCACCCGTATTTGTATCCCAAATACGCACTGTCTGATCGTCACCTGCTGATGCTAGTATGTTCGATTGAGGATTAAAATCAATAGAGTTTACTCGCCCTTCATGCCCTTCCAAAATAAGAGACTCTTGCAATTGTTCTGCATTATCAATCGTAATAACTACGCCAGTATCTTGCCCCCAAATTACCCTACCAATCAATAAACAAAATAAAATAACTAGTAATTTCGTTTTCATAATCCCTCCCATATAGTAAGTACATTAATCTATATCAGTATTATAATCAAAAACACCGTTGCGCGTGGCAAGGCACTTACCCTAACAATGCTCTTTAGCGAATAGAACACACCCATCGCCATCCATAATGCCTATTGATTTCGTAGGGAGGTGCTTCTGCGCCTCCGTCATCTTTACGCTTTTCTTCGTGCCCTTCGCGCCATCTTGGTTAAAACCACTTTTCTCTATTCATAATGCCTATTGATTTCGTAGGGAGGTGCTTCTGCGCCTCCGTCATCTTTGCGCTTTTATTCGTGTCCTTCGCGCCATCTTGGTTAAAACCGCTTTTCACTCATCACTATTCACTATTTTTCGACTATTGCCTCCACGCGCAAATCTCCCTCCTCGCTTGCGGGGAGGGTTGGGGTGGGGTCTATTCCAACATACTAATCCCACCAACATTGTTCGTAGTTGATACACTTTTCTCCCCTCATCACTATTTTCTCATCCTATGGTTCACACAGAATCCCAAAACCATGTTATACCTAGATAAGAAGCACAAACAATCCAAACATCAACCGTTCTGACCGCACTTTTACAACTTGACCGCAGGCAAAACCCGCACTGACCGCACCCAATCAAGGGAAGAATCAAAACGACCGCAGATTTTTTATTTTTTTCTGCGGTCGCGGTCAAACTGTTTAATTTGTGTTTATAATGGGTTATTGGTAAGTTTGCAAAATTCCCCTGTTTTCTCTGTTTAACAGGGCATTCTCACCTTAATCACCCGCTTCAGGTTGCGCTTCAGACAGGTTCTCGGCGATCAGTTCAGCAACGTCCTTCACAATCGGACCACCTTCAACTTCACCCTGCGCCGATTCGAACATCTGCATACAGAACGGACACCCAACAGCGACCACATCAGCCCCTGTCGCTTTCGCCTCTTCATAGCGATCAACGTTGACAGGCTTCGTCCCGTGTTCCTCTTCCTTCCAGAACTGCGCCCCACCCGCACCACAGCAGAACGAGTTCTTCTTCGTGCGTGGCATCTCAATCAGGTCTTTACCAGGGTTAATGGACTGCAACACAGTACGCGGTGCATCAATCACATCATTCTGCCGTCCTAAGTAGCACGGATCATGGAATGTCACGTTGGATTGACGATTCGGGTGTGCATCCATTGGAATCTTGCCCGCTTCAATCAACTCTTCGATCAACTCTGTGTGATGCACAACTTCATAGTCACCACCGAATTGATGATACTCTTTACCCAAGTTCTGCAAACAGTGTGGGCACGTCACCACGATACGCGGTGGCTTCACTTCATTGAGTGTCTCCACATTCGTCATCGCCAACTCTTGATACAGGAACTCATTCCCTGCCCGACGCGCTGAATCCCCCGTACAGGTTTCATCATCACCCAAGACAGCAAAGTTCACACCTGCTTTATGCAACACCTTCACCAACGCTCGCGCCGTCAATTGGGCACGAGGATCATAACTCGCCGCACAACCAACCCAGTACAGAATGTCGAAGTCAGGATTTTCACCGTTAGTCGGAACTGGGAAGTCCAAACCCTTTGCCCAGTTAAAGCGTGGTTCGCCAATTTGCCAAGGATTCCCCTGACGTTCCATACCTTCAAATGCAGGTTTCAACTCAGCGGGGAATTCACTTTGCATCAATACCATATCACGACGCATCTCCAGAATATCCATCATTGGCTCATTACCAACCGGACACACCTCAATACACGCCGCGCATGACGTACACGCCCATACAGCCGATTCACTAATCGCAGAACCAACCAATGGGTTAAGCTCAACTTCACCACTAGACAGGTCAAACATCTGGTCTTTAATCAAGTAACGCTTGTTGATCTCCAGCGCAGACGGTGACAATTCCTTGCCCGTTGTATACGCAGGACACACATCCTGACAGCGATTACACATAATACAAGCGAAGCTATCAAGGATATTCGTCATCGGCAAATCAAGCATCGTGCTTACGCCGAATTGCTCTTTATCTTCATCTTCCAAATCCATATATTCCATCTCACCCAACGAAGTACGACGTGGACGAGTCAGGAAGTTCAAAGGCGCGAAGATCAAATGCGCGTGTTTTGTATAGGGGAAGTAGGGTGTAAACAGCAAAATGCCACCCAAAGCAAACCACCAGAACAAGTGACGCATTATCTCTAAACCTTGATCGCTCATACCAGCGAATACAGGCGAAACAACCGTCGCAAAGGGCATCCACCAATCAGTCCCATGCTGTTGTACAAACACCGCTTCACCAAGGAAACGCGCTCCCACATGAATGAGGATGAACACAGCAACAATCATCGAATCGGTGAAAATACCACCATCTTTGACTTTTGGGTGCAAGAGCACATTATCATGATACTCAAGTTCAGCTTTATTCGGCAAAACCAAACGCCGCAAAATGAAATAAGCAACACCAACCAACACAGCAATACTTAAAACATCCGCAACCAAACGATAAGCATCATAAAGCACACCAAAATCAAGCAATGTTTGCTCAAAATTATGGAAAAAGCCGAGCAATAAATCCACCCCATTGACGAGGAAATAGAAAGTAAATCCCCACACAACACCCAAGTGGAATAAACTCGTAATTGGGCGTGTTTTCAGCGTGGTTTCTTGTGTCATATAGACCCGTAACGCCGTCCATGCCCGTTGCGGCAAATTATCGAGATAGAGTTGCCCCTGCCCGCGACTAACAATTAAATAGACTTCACGAAATCCGTGATAGGTCGCACCAAGCGCGAACAACGCAAGAACAATAAATAAGGTTTGCTCAACACCTGTTAGCATACTAAAATCCTTAAACAACAACTAAAATAAATTGGGAAATATTCAACGTATCACTAAAACGAATCATCATTTGATTATTCAAGATTATGCGATTGTACCTAATCCCACTATTTTCGCCACCATATAACCAACATTCTCACTCACAAAACATTCATTAACACAAATTGTAAGAGATAGATTCCTACTCGCGTCCATTGAACGACACAAGATAACCCTTTATAAATTTTTAATGACCATAGATTGAATTGAGGATATACTGATGGGTATTGATTTTTCCCCGATTAAAGATAACACCATGAAATTTCCGGAATTCGTCGAGAACATTACCATTGACGACCTTCGTGAAGCAACAAACACAAGCATTGACTATTTATTAGACCTCGTAAGTGATCTTGATGACGCTGACATTATATTTGACCCAGAAGATGAGAACGCTAATGATCCTTATGCCGTCAAGGGTGAAGAGAACATCGGATGGACTTTCGGTCATCTAATCGCACACGTCACCGCCAGTAGTGAAGAAGGCGCAGCATTTAGCTCATTGCTTGCGCGTGGAGTAGAAGCGGAAGAACGCCCACGTTATGAAACTCCTTGGCGTGATATGAATACAAAGGCACGCGCCATCCAACGTCTTGAAGAAAGCCGTCGCATCCGCCTTGCATATTTGGATACATGGCCCGATACACCCCATCTCGATGTTCATCGTAAAATATCAGAACGCTTTCTTGAACGTTTCGGCAATATGAACGCAACCGCGGCATTCTTATTCGGATTGATGCACGAACATGGTCATTACGATCAAATCAAAGATGTTAAACAACAAGCATTAAACGCTAAGAGTAGCGCATCAGTTTAAAAGCCTTTGCAATCTGGCGTAATTGCTCTATACTATTTACAAATTAGCAACCATTTGAAGTAATTAATGATGTTTGTAAATCGCAACTACCATCATCATAGTGAGGATACACGGTGTTGACCGTCAACGCCCCACTTTAGGTTGCCTGTTAAACAGTGTAATTAGGAGCGCGGACGATGGTCTGCGCTTTTTTGTTGCCTATCGACTATTCACACAGGAGCAAAGCCATGAGCAAAATTAAGATTAATGCACGTACAGCCAAAGGGTTTCGAGACTTTTTACCCTCAGACATGATTAAACGCGAATACGTCTTTAATGCCGTTCGGGAAGTCTTCCACCAATATGGATTTGAGCCGTTACAAACACCTGTTTTGGAACTCAACGAAACACTTTACGGGAAATATGGTGAAGACGCAGAACAGCTGATTTATAGTGCCAGTCACGGACGCAGTAGCAAAGATGAAGTCTCCATGCGTTATGACCTCACAGTGCCTTTATCGCGGGTGGTAGGTCAACACGAAAACGAGTTAACCTTCCCATTCAAACGCTATCACATCGCACCTGTTTGGCGCGGTGAACGTCCACAAAAAGGACGTTATCGTGAATTTTATCAATGCGATGCTGACATCGTTGGTGTAGCTGATATGATCGCTGATGCCGAAATTCTCTCTCTCGTGATTACCGTATTACGCAAGTTGGGATTTCCACAATTTACAGTGAAAGTCAATCACCGCCAACTCCTGACCGCTATCGGTCAATATTCCGGTGTGCCTGATGAACAACTCGCAGACTTATATCGCAGTGTCGATAAATTCGATAAAATCGGCGCAGATGGCGTACAAAAAGAACTTGAGCAACGCGGAATCGCATCCGATGTTGTCTCACGCATGATGGAATTGATTACATCGCAACGCCCCGGAACAGAAAACCTTGATTATCTGGATAGTGTGTTAGGTGATGTCGCTGATGCCAAAGCCGGAATCGGTGAATTACGCCAAATTGCAAATTATCTCGATAACATGAATATCTCGATGGAATACTACGAATTTGATTTCACGATGGTGCGCGGACTCGGGTATTACACCGGCCCTATTTTTGAGACGGTCATCACCGAACCTAATCTCGGCAGTATCACCGGAGGCGGACGCTATGACGATTTGATTGGCTTATTCCGGCGTGAAAGCCTACCAACAACAGGAACATCACTTGGAATAGAGCGCATCATCGACCTCATGGATGAACTCAATCTCTATCCAGCAGGAATCGGTGGAACAGTTGTCGATGTGTTAGTTACTGTCTTGGGTGATGACACCCGTATGGAATCCTTAAAACTTGCGTCTGAGTTACGGACACAAGGAATCAATACCGAACTATTCATGGAAAACAAAAAACTTGGCAAACAATTCGGACACGCCGACAAAAAAGGCATTCCAATCGTCGCAATTTTAGGCTCTGAGGAAATCGCTAGCGGAGTCGTTAAAATCAAACGTCTTAGCGATGGGCAAGAAATCACAGCACAGCGCAATACCGTTGCTGACGAAATCCGAAGCCTCTTAAGTTAACAGTCTATAGGCATGATGACCCGTATTTATCATGCCTATTTACCTCATTACCAAATCTCGCGTTGAAACATATTCCAATCTTCGTTAACATCAAATTCCTACCGAAAATGATGTATTTGATAAAGAGGCTACTCAGTTATGACCTTATTCCCGCGCTCAAGCGGTATTTTATTACACCCAACCTCACTCCCCGGACGCTATGGGCTTGGGGATTTAGGCGAATATGCCTTTCGCTTTGTAGATTATCTAGTCGATACTGGACAAAGTGCATGGCAAATCCTCCCGCTCGGTCCAACCAGTTACGGTGATTCGCCCTATCAGTGTTTATCAGCATTTGCAGGCAATACCAACCTCATCAGCATTGATAAATTAGTCGAATCGGGCTGGTTATCTTCTGACGATGTAGTCGATGCACCCAAATTCCCAAAACATGCTGTCGATTACGGCCCCGTGATTGAATATCACAACACCATACTCGATAAAGCATATGATGGCTTCAAAGCAAACGTCACGCCTGAACAACAAGAGTCTTACAATGATTGGTTCAAACAAAACACATATTGGCTCGAAGATTGGGGTCTCTATATCGCCCTTAAAGAAAGCTATGATGGCAAAGCATGGGTTGAATGGGACGAAGAACACGCTTTAAGTGACGCATCTGCGTTAAAGAAAGCCCGCAAGCAATTAGCAGAACGCATCAATGCCCATTACTTCCGGCAATGGGTGTTCCATCAACATTGGTATGCTGTCAAAAATTATGCCAATGAGCGAGGCATTCGTTTAATCGGTGACATCCCGATTTTCGTCGCACATGATAGCAGTGATGTATGGGCAAATCGTGATCGTTTCTTCTTGGATGAAAAAGGTAATCCAACAGTTGTCGCGGGCGTTCCACCAGATTACTTCAGCCCAACTGGTCAGCGTTGGGGCAACCCACTTTATCGTTGGGATGTGATGGAAGAACAAGGCTATAGCTGGTGGATAAGCCGGATGCAAGCCACACTTGGATTAGTCGATTTAGTCCGTATCGACCACTTCCGCGCATTCGAGGATTATTGGGAAATCCCAGCCGAAGAACCAACCGCCATTAAAGGCACATGGCTTAAAGGACCGAATGTTAAATTCTTTGAGGTCTTAAAAGAAAAGCTCGGCGAACTACCCATCATTGCCGAAGATTTAGGGGACATCACGTTAGAAGTTATCAAAATGCGTGACGCACTCAACCTACCCGGAATGAAAGTCCTCCAATTTGCGTGGAGCGACCCAAAAAACCCATTCCTTCCGCACAATCACAGCACCAATTATGTGGTCTACACAGGCACACATGATAACAACACGACTTTTGGCTGGTACTCAGAAGAAGCTAACGATCATGCGCGTAATCTCATCAATGATTATCTTGGGCATGAGATCACCGAACCTCACTGGGAGTTAATCCGTATGGCGATGCGCTCACCTGCTCATACTTGCGTAACCCCAATGCAAGATATCTTGGGTTATGGCTCAGACACGCGCATGAACACCCCTGGGAAACAAGGAGGTAACTGGGCATGGCGATTCACAGCAGATAAGTTCGATGATCCTGCAAAAGAACGCCTTGCACATATGACATGGCTATACCGTCGTCGTGCAGACCAACAAGACGAAGTTTACGGCGACCCTGCGAAATAAAGAGAAATTCCTCACCTAAAAATTAACGATGGATGAGATAAAGTTAATTCATCCATCGTTATTCGATATATTAATAACTTCAACAAATATATCCTCTATGGTTAGAGTAAAATAAAGATCACTTCCAGACCTGAAAGGATATATGTATGCCAACATTAGATCATAATAAAGCAATCCGTAAAAAACACCCATTACGTCGTATCATTCGTGACGCACTAATGATTTCCCTATTTTGCGTCATATTATTAGGTTTTACATTTTTTATTTTAGATATAATTTTAGGCAGAATTAGTTATGCCGTCGGATTATGTTTTTGGATAACAACAATTTTATACTTCGCAACAATATATAGTGCTTATCCTATTTGGGTTGCATTGGAAGGAAAACGAAAAACATTTATTAGAGTATTTAACATGACGCATATTTACTTTGTAGTGTCTGTACTTCTCATGCTATTTGCTTGGAATTATGATATAGAAAACAATGTATATGAACCTCGCATCAGTGGCTATACATTTGTGGTAGTGGCAATGGAATACCTTCGTCAAAAATTCAGTATAAAAGAATCTGATCAAATTCACGCGAGTTATTATCAACGCTTCTGGGACAACTTATTATCCGAAGAATAAGTTCATAAATATCAGCACTGTAATCGGCTAAATCCGCTTGTCATGTTATTCTGAACCACTTAAGGTAAGGATAAAACATGGCAAGCACATCTAATAAACTCACGCCTAAAGCATCCAACCGCCTGCTCACACTTGATGCGCTGAGGGGCTTTATCATCATCACAATGGCACTCGACCACGCCAATAAATTTATCACACATAATGACTTTGGCTTAGAAATTTGGGCAGGGCAATTCACAGATTACGATGGCGACGGTTTAGCATTTCTTATACGCTTGATAACACACCTCTCTGCTCCGGGATTTTTCTTCCTGATGGGTGTAGGTATGATCTTATTTGCGCTATCCCGCCGTGAAAAAGGCTGGTCAGAATGGCAAATTGCGCGTCATTTCCTCATGCGTGGCGGTTTATTGATTGCCCTACAATTACTCATAGAAAATCCAGCATGGGACATCGGTTCATCCCCAAGTACATGGACGTATTGGGGCGTACTATATGCACTGGGTGGGAGTATGATTCTTGGCATCCTGCTACTCCGTCTAAAACCGTATTTCATCATCCCAATAAGCATCATATTGATTGTACTCACAGAATTATTCCTACCATCTACTGGCACCGCATTCAACCCGCCACAACCCGAATATTTACGCTTATGGCTAATCCCAGGCTTTACACCGGGGATGTTCGTACTCTATCCAATTATGCCTTGGTTGGGTGTTTTGGGATTAGGCATCGCATTTGGACATTGGATCAAACACAATCACGAGCAAGCACTACAAGCCACATTACCTATTGGGATTATCGCACTCATCGCATTTGCTATACTTCGCACAGTAGATGGCTTCGGCAACATTCGCCCCATAATCGGTGATGATTGGATTGGGTTCTTCAATGTCGTCAAATACCCACCTGCCATCACCTTCTTATTACTGACACTCGGCATCAACATGCTTCTATTGCGCTTTTTTTGGCAGATTGAATCCAAGCTCACATCATTATTACAAACATTAGCTGTATTTGGACGTGTACCACTATTTTTCTACCTAATACACCTTTATCTATACGGCTATATGGCGCATCTTCTTGACCTCAACACCAACATAACAGGTATGATTCCCTATTGGATATTGGGATTAGCCATACTCTTTCCGCTCTGCCTATTCTATGGTAATTTCAAACATAATCGCCCGCCAAATTCACTATGGCGATTCTTATAACTTGAAAATAATCGAACAGGTCTTTAATTGATGACAGTAAAACATTGGACAGATGGCTTACACCATGATGGGTCAGAGGTATATGTTTCAAACTCGATTCCCGCTCTCAGTGAAACCATTACCATTAAATTACGCACCCCGAAGAACACGCCCATAAAAACAATATGGTTACGTACCGCACCCGACGGCGAAAAACACCTCGATCAAATGAAAGTCGTAGATACAAATACAGTTAGCGCAATATGGTCAACTGAACTCAAGATCACCATGCCACTAACAACCTATCGCTTTCAAATTTTGACAGAAGAGGGCACTTACTACCTCAATCAATATGGTGTTAGTCGCGCCAATCGCCCCGACCATTGGGATTTTAAGCTCATAGCAGATTTCATCGCCCCATCATGGTTAGATGATGCCATTTTCTACCAAATCTTCCCTGATCGCTTTCACAATGGAGACGCATCGCTCAATGTCGAAGATGGCGCATGGGAGCGCAAAGGTTATACCGTTCAATTTAGAGAATGGGATAAACATCCACTGCCATACCAAGAAAGTGGTAATCTCGATTTTTACGGTGGCGATTTAGTTGGTATTCAACAAAAAATTGATTATTTAAAGACACTTGGAATCAATGCCATCTACCTCAATCCTATTTTTGAAAGCCTCAGCAATCACCGTTATAACATCAAAGATTTTTATAAAGTGGACAAACACCTTGGGGGAAATGACGCGCTAGCAGAATTGTCGCAAACATTACATGACAATGACATGCGCCTAATCTTGGATATGACTCCCAATCACTCCGCCGCCACACATCCATGGTTCTTAGAAGCCCAAGCAGACGAAAATGCACCCTCTGCTGAATACTATACATTCTATGAACGCCCCGATAACTACGAAGCATGGTTAAACGTGCCGTCATTACCAAAACTCAATTACGCTAGTGATAAACTACGCGACAAAATGTACCGTGACGAAGACTCCATTCTGCAATATTGGCTATCAGCACCCTACAACATCGACGGTTGGCGTTTGGATGTCGCCAATATGACAGCAAGACAAGGTGAACATCAATATTCTCACGAAGTTTGGCGAGAAATGCGCCAAGAAATCAAACCTGACTATCCAGAAGCCTATATATTCGGGGAAGACTTCTTCGACGGCACACCGTATTTGCAAGGCGATGAACTCGACGGAAGCATGAATTATCAGGGTTTTAATACCCCCACATGGCGATGGCTATCCGGCTATGATTCTGCCATTCATCATCGTCCTGAATTCGCAGATACAACCCCCTTACCCTCAGAAGTCTACGATGAGCAATTACGCAATTTCCGTTCAGTCATCCCATGGGCAATCGCCCGCCAACAATTTAACCAACTCTGTAGCCATGATACTGACCGCATCTATAATATCGTCAATCATGATCGTGATCTGCTTAAACTTGGCGTAGCAATGGTCATGACCTATGTCGGCGTTCCCTGTATTTACTATGGTGATGAAGTCGGCTTAACCGGTTCCAAAGACCCCGATAACCGCCGTACAATGCCTTGGGATGAAGAAAAATGGGAAGCAGACATATTGGACTGGTACAAAAAACTCATCCACTTACGAAAAACCGCACCCGCTTTATTACATGGTGGCTACCAAACGCTCTATGCACAAGATGATATATTTGCCTTTATGCGCCAATCCAACCAGCAAACACTCATCATCATCGGTCATCGAGGCGACAACACAATCCAACAGTTACAACTCCCAGTCGAACACGCCGGAATCGCTGATGGCACTGAACTAGTAAATATCATCGCAGATATACCACATATTAAAGTCAACAACGGTAGCATCACGCTTGAAAATGTCCCGCATGGTGGGGTTTATATTCTCGAGGTGCGCTAAACAGTTTAGTTTGTCCTAAACTATCTCTGGCACATTGTCCGATGATATAGCGTGATTGCTTTGTTACAATCACGCTATTCGTTTTAAAAGGTAAAGTTTGAGAAATTAGGATGATCGAAGCCACCCAAACCCATGTAGACCTTGTTGCGATGGGCAAACGTGCCCAAACCGCCAGCTATGAACTCGCCAAAGCCACAACAGCGCAGAAAAACGCACTTATGTTGGCAATTGCCGATGCAATCGAGGCAAACGCAGACGCGATTTTAGAAGCCAATCGCATCGACCTTGCAAATGCGAAAACAAAAGGCACTGATCCACTGTGGATTCGTGATCGCTTAGATTTAGAAAAGCGCATCCCCGGAATCATCGCAGATGTACGCAAAGTCGCTGATTTGCCTGATCCTGTCGGACATGAATTCGATGCGTCTGTACTCGATAATGGCTTAAAAATCAGTAAACGTCGCGTGGCATTAGGCGTACTCGGCGTAATCTATGAAGCACGCCCCAATGTCACCATTGACGTGGCAACGCTCGCGCTCAAAACCAATAACGCCGTGATTATGCGCGGTGGTTCTGATGTCATCAATAGCAATCTCAAACTAATCGAAATCCTGCACAACGCCTTAGAAGCACAAGGTTTCCCAGTCGATGCTGTACAATACATTCAAAGTACAGACCGTAAATATGTAGGCGATTTACTCAAATTACATGACTACGTTGATATGATTATCCCACGCGGGGGTAATTCCTTACACAATTTCTGTAGAGAAAACAGCACAATCCCCGTTATCATCGGTGGTATCGGTATCTGCCATCTATATGTGGATGAAACCGCCAAACTCGATGACGCACTCAATGTCATCCACAACGCAAAAACCCAACGCCCTGCCGTCTGTAATGCGCTTGATACAGTTCTCGTAAATCGCAAAGTCGCAGAAGCGTTTATACCGCGTGTCGTAGAACATCTCGGCAAAGACAATGTTACATTCAGAGCAGACCCTGATTCCTACGCCATTGTTGGTGATGATGAGCGCGTAGACCCTGCTGGAGAAGATGATTTCGACACCGAATGGTATGCGCTGATTCTTGGTATCAAGATCGTTGATTCGCTAGATGAAGCAATCGACCATATCCGTCAACACAGCACCCAGCATTCAGACGGCATCCTAACGCAAAATATGGCAGATGCTGAACGATTCTTAAATGAGATCGACTCCGCCGCTGTTTATGTCAATGCCAGTACCCGCTTCACAGATGGTAGTGCGCTCGGATTAGGCGCAGAAGTCGCCATCAGTACCCAAAAACTACATGCACGCGGACCTATGGCATTAGCAGAACTCACGACTTACAAGTGGATTATCATCGGTGACGGTACTATCCGAAATTAGTGATTTACTTCACAAATTTAGCTTAAGGGTGTTTCATCAAGTTTCGTGTACAATGAAATTATCGCAACATTACAAAAAAGATTGATGAGACACCAATGGGACGAATTTTACTGTTAGAAGACAACCCTGATATGCTTTCCGCTCTGATAGAACTATTCGAGCTTAACAATCATTTGGTCGTCACAGGTCAATCAGGGCGCGATGGGCTTGATGAACTATCGAATAATCAAGAATTTGACCTCATCATCAGTGACATAAGTATGCCGTACATGGACGGATTGACATTTCTACAAGAAGTCCGCAAAAACGCAACGTGGGAAAATATACCCATAACCATCATGAGTGGTCATATCAACGATAAACAAATTGCTATAAAAGCTGGAGCAAACGCCTTCATCAGTAAGCCTTTTAGAATTGCCGATCTCCATAACTTGCTTGACCAATATTTATAAAAACATGCCTATCACACAAGTCTAACTACCTATACCTAATGTTTACAGAGACCCTTGATTCGGGTTACAATGCCCCGCACATTTACTTAAATTTACTTACGAAATAATCAACTATGCCAAAAACATTACTCATACTAAATCCTCATGCAGCTAGCGGACGCACCACAAAAATATGGAAAGAAATTGAACCACAACTCCGCAAAAGCATACCAGATTTAACCGCCGTTATTACACAAGACATAGATGCCATCAATACTCATATTCAATCCGCATATGAAAATGATGTAGAGCAGATCATCGGTATGGGAGGAGATGGGACAAATCACAGCATCATTAACGCTATTCTCAAAGAAAAGATCAACTTTCCCGAGCATACACTCCCCATCTATGGCACATTACCTGTCGGCACAGGGTGTGATTGGGCGCGTAGTCACGGGATTCCATCCAATCATAAATCTGCCATTAAATGGCTCATAAATGCGAAGCCACAACCAACAGATATCGGATTTATGGAGTTCGAAGGGCATCAACGATATTTTCTAAATATTGCCAGTGCCGGCTTGGGTGGTGCTGTGGACGCTAAAGTTAATCGTGTGGTAAATCGTCGTCCGTGGACATTTTTTCGCGCAACAATAGAAATCTTGCTGACATATAATGCCCTCAAAGCGGAAATCAAAATTGACGGCACAACATGGTTTGAAAATAAGGCATTACTAACGGTAATCGCCAATGGCACAACATTCGGGCACGGCATGAAAATCGCACCGAACGCCAAAAGCGATGATGGGTTCTTCGATGTTATTCATATAGAAATGATGCCACTAGTGAATGCGCTAATCGCCTTTAGACGAGTATATAGCGGGTCACATCTCACCCACGCAAAAGTACATCACACACGGGCAAAAAGTGTGGAAATTACAAGCACACAATCACCTATTGATCTTGACCTTGATGGCGATCATGCACAAGCTAAACACATCCGCTTCGAGATAAAACCGAAGTTATTACGCCTATTAACCTAAACGCGCATTTGCCTTTGGCATCCCACGCGGACCATATTGATCAATGACAAGAAAATCACCATCACGCATTTTCTCAAGTCCGTTCGCCGTTAAGCGTTTGAACAATTCCATAAACCCGTGTGGTTTGACAAGGAAGACATTGCCACCTTTATTACGCACACTTTCCATCAATAAGCGATCATCATGGACGGTAGCAACAACAATACAAGCATCAGGAAAATGCAGACGAATATCTTGCGTCAACTGTAGCCCATTAGTATCTGGCAATTCCATATCAACAACAGCAAGTTTGAGCTCATCTGTTGCACGTAAATGATCAATTGCTGTTTTGCCGTTGGACGCACCAAAAACTGTAAATCCAGCTTGTGTAAGAAGGCGTTCTAAAAAATCGAGGTTTGCAGGTGTATCATCACAAACAAGAGCATTATTTTTTGACATAAAAAACCTTACTTAATAAATGTCTTTATTTTATTATAAAAGACAATGTTACATTGACTGTTATTTACATATAATTATACGTGATTTAACAGGGCAAGAGTCAAACAATTCACTTTTTTTTCGTAAATCAATTTATATAAACATTATTTATGACGTTTTCTTGCTAGCATCCGCCTTTTCTATAACTGTATCTGCCGTACTTTTAGGATCATCTTTATTAGTATCAACCGTCTCTAAATCAAGGTCTTTCGGCATAGGTTGCGTTTTGTTCTCGATAGTTGGCTTGGTTACATCAATTTCAGAAGGCGCAGAGGTTTTCGCTTCTGGCTCGGGCTTAACCGTTTCAGATGTAACAACAGGTTCAGGCTTAGCCTCTGCCTTTTCAGCAGGCTCCGCCTTTTCAGTAGTAACAGCTGGTTTGGTTGATACAGTTTTCGGTTTTTCTTCTTGACCTGCTGGGTCATGATCTTGGAACAATGTGACCAACTTAGGGATTGGTAATGGCTTAGATATATAGTCATTACAGCCAGCCGTAATACAGCGTTCACGATCACCAACCATCGCATAAGCAGTCACCGCAATAATCGGGACAGTATACCCCTCAGCCCGTAATTTTTTAACAACATCAATACCATCCAACCGCCCCGCAAGTTGGATATCCATCAAAACAAGATCAGGATTATCCTTCTCAAAATTGCGCAACGCTTCTTCACCGTCAATATAATTGATGACAGTATGGTTACGTGCAACACGTTTGACTAAATATACATTCGCTTGATTGTCTTCTACATACAGGATCCGCATTATGCAGTCTCCTGATCTTTTACTGGCAACACTGTTTCTACATCCTTATTAGTAATATCTTTCGTTGGTTTCGTCACGTCTGAGGCACTCTCACCAATGACTTGATCCCGTAATGTACCGATTTCTTGTGTTGCATTACGGTCTTTATGATAAGGCTGAAGGGAAAAGTGAAAAGTACTCCCCTTGCCAACTTCGCTATCTGCCCAGATACGCCCATCCATTAAGTTCAATAATTGACGCGAAATCGCTAAACCAAGCCCAGAGCCAGAACGTGGATCACGCCCTTTCGAGGATTGCGCTTGCTTAAACTCTTCAAAGATAACGTTCATCTGGTCTTTACTAATACCATGTCCCGTATCCGCAAGGCTAAACAACACAGTATCATCTTCTTCTTTAATCGTAATCGTGATGCTACCCGTATCCGTAAACTTGCACGCATTACTATAAAGATTAACCAAAATTTGACGCAAGCGATTTTGATCTGCCCACACCTCTGGTAATTTTTCGGGTAACACACTCTTTAATTCAATATCTTTATTACTCAATAATCCCCGAGCAATAGATTGAACACTATCAACAATAGGCTCTAATTCCACCCGTTCCATATAAATATCGAGTTTACCAGCGTCCACCCGCGACAAATCAAGAATATCGTTAATCAGATTCAACAATTGCTTACCACTATTAAAAATCTGATTCATATCATTTTCATAGGCTTTTGGCAGAGGTACATCATCATACATCATCGGGAACTTCAGCATCGTTTCACTAAAGCCGATAATCGCATTAAGCGGTGTCCGTAACTCATGGCTCATATTCGCCAAAAACTGCCCACGGAAATTCTTCGCCGCTTCAGCCGCTTCACTAGCAACCTCAAGTTCAGCATTCATGTCTTGGAGCTTATCGCCAAGTGCCTCACTACGTAACAAAGATTTATTCAGTTGATTCCGACTATCAAATAAATCTAAATTGGTACGCCGTTCACGCTGATAATTCATCAACGCCCACTCAGTCACCGAATACAATTCGCCCGTCACCTGTGCCGCCAAAAGTGCGCCAATGAACATCAATAAAACCGCAAAGAACTGATGCCCAGAAACAAAGTCCCAATTTCCCAAAGTAAAATATGGAATGCCGAAGGTCAACGCAGTTGAAATGAAACCGAGTATGAACGAGTCACGCGGGTGCAATAACAATCCACCCACAAATACCACAACAACGAAAGCAAATGGGAATATCTGATTGGCAACAATATCACCTGCCTCGTTAACAACCTCTTGCCCACCCCATAAAGCCACCGAAATAGACAGAAGCGCGCCGATTGTATACGTCCACGCCGCTAATTGATATCGCTCAACACGTAATAATGAACTTGTCAAAAAACAACCAACAGCCAATATCACTGGCGCAGCAATTAAGGTAGCAGTTTGAGAAGAGTCTAAAAATAAATTCACGGCTAAAAGGCATACTGCCGCTATAGCGGTAACACGCCACATAATATTCAAGCGGTCGGTTTTTACTTCAGTAGCAAAATCCGCACTAGAGGGAACTACAGGTTGTGGGGATGCACTCATATAGAAGCCTTTTATTAAGATATGTTTAATTTATCATATTCTACTAAATTATTAGGGTTTTAGAGTTAACATTTACAAATTTTAAGGAACATTATACACACTTCATAAATTTAGTATTACAAATTGCACAATAGGGTTTCTTCTTTGTTACAAAATTAACACTATTGTGAGCAAAACACCCTCTTAAATTACGAATTACCTAACGAATTTTTATCCACCTAAATAAAACCTAATCCACATATAACAAAATGAGGTAGATTAGCCCATAAATAAAGCCTAACATATTGATAACCAAATATAAAATTTCATTCACCATTACAGTGCTTTTTGTTACTATTTACGAGGTGCTTTATCATCAAATTTGAGGTTGCTTAGTGTAATGGTCTAAATGGAGTATGACATGATAACATGGTTAAGATATAAACTTGGACGAATAATGGGAAATTACCCAAAATTAAATATGGGGATTATTAATTGGTATACATTGATTATTACCAAAGATGAGCTCGCTCATTACCAATCAAAGGGTTGGAAACATGCACCCAATTTCTTCCCTAAAACACATTACAGTCGAAGGAAAAAAGCACACCAAACTATCATATTGAACAAACCAATAACATTATCAAGTATAGATGAAACAGACTTAGTCGGACAAGAAATAATCGATTTCTCAACCTCTTATGGAAGCTACGGCACAGGTGGTCCAGGTTTCTTTGGGTTTACACTAAGCGAACAACCAATAAATCATAAAATATTAATCTACGCGGTTTGGGGTGCATCGGGATATACATTACTCGATAATCGTGAGATTCAATGCCATCCAAAATATTATAGCACTCGTCATCCTTGGTATTCAGCTTTCAGTGATGAAGATATTCCCAACTGGGATGATTTAACGCCCGTTATGATTGGATGTAAAATCAAGGCAATTTCACATACACAAAACAAATGCGTCTTAGAGTTAGTGAAGAACAGCAAAAACCATACACTAGAATTCCTGAAAAATGATCCACGATTGCCCTTAATGGGAAATGGTGAGGCACGTATAGATGCCTTCAAGATAAGAAATATCAGCGATTATTTAGTATTTAAGCACCAAAATGGCGTATTGTGGGGATAGAAAAAACAGACTCGCTTGAGTCTGCCCATTAATCCAAATTCTCGAAAATCCCCGCCAAATCACATTCACAGCGTAATAAACCCCATAACATAGTAGGATCGTTTCGCGAAACGACCGATTGACAACTTCAACATAAAAGGGAGTGAGGTCAAACCAAACACTCATCTAAGTGTTCACTTTAAATCGAAAAACCATGCTACCCTGTAACAAAATCATTGTGCATCGGTCGCAAAAAACCGAGACTTAACAACGCACACTTTAAAACAAAAATATTAATTAAATAACTTAAAAATGTATTTTCTCTGTTTATCAAGACATTTTGTGGGCAAGTTTCCCTTAAACTCACCCACAAAACTAATTTTATCGGCTATTACTTAGTTCAAATTCTCGAAGATGCCTGCCGCGCCCATACCGCCACCGATGCACATCGTCACCATGCCGTATTTGCTATTCTGTCGTTTCATCTCGTGCATCAACTGAACCGACAATTTCGCACCCGTACATCCCAGCGGATGACCCAGCGCAATCGCGCCACCGTTAACATTCACTTTTTCAGGGTTCATTTCCAATGTGCGGATGACAGCCAACGCTTGTGACGAGAACGCTTCATTCAATTCAATTACGCCCATATCATCGAGACTCATGCCCGTGCGTTTCAGCAATTTTGGAATCGCTTCAATTGGACCGACACCCATAATCTCAGGGCGCACACCCGCAACCGTGAAGCCCACAAAGCGCATCAAGGGCGTTAAGCCCAATTGTGCTGCTTTACTTGCTTCCATCACAATCACGCCAGCCGCCCCATCACTCAATGGGCTAGAGTTACCAGCCGTCACACGTCCACCTTGCGTGAACACCGGACGCAAACCATTCAAACCAGCAACAGTCGTCTCACGACGTAGATGCTCATCTTGATCCAAGACCATTTTCACAGTCGTTGGCATCCCGTCTTCACCAATGACGGTTTCATCCCATTCAAACGGCAGGATTTCTTCTGCGAATTTGCCCGCGTCAGTAGCTGCCGCCGCTTTCATATGGCTGTTATACGCAAACTCATCCATGTCTTCACGAGTCACATTGAACTCATCAGCAACACGTTCTGCCGTGTGCCCCATGCTCATATACACTGCCGCATCATTCATCGCCATTTCTGGATTCGGGCTTACATGGAATCCGGTCATCGGCACCATCGACATACTCTCCGCGCCACCCGCGATGATGATGTCCGCGCCATCAGCGATGATACGTTCAGCCGCCATTGCGATGGTTTGCAGACCACTGGAGCAGAAGCGATTCACAGTTTGCCCAGGCACACTCACAGGCAGACCAGCCCGCAACGCAATCACACGCGCAAAGTTCAATCCCTGTGAGCCTTCCGGCATCGCACAGCCAATAATCACATCATCAATTTCTTCAGGGTCAAGCTTGCCGTCAGTTTGATTCATCAATTCCCGAAGTACGGTAGATGCCATCTCATCACTACGCGCATTCTTGGTTTTACCTCTAACTGCCTTGCCCACTGCGGTACGGGTCGCCGCGACGATTACTGCTTCTCTCATGAGGTTTTCTATTCCTTTTCTAAATTTATTTTCGTGGTTAACGGTCAACAACCGCTTTAATTTTTAGACAACTCGTTTGTTAATTTACTATCACCCACATACTGCAAGTCCCTCTCCCAGTGCAAAGCGCGTTTGGAAGAGGGATTTAGGGTGAGGTTAATTAAATTCTAATTACGCAACGGCTTGTTATTTGCCAGCATGTACATGATGCGCTCTTGTGTCTTCTCTTGCATAATCAGATTGATGAACGCCTTACGCTCAAATGCCAACAGCATATCTTGTGAAACCCACTGCGGTTCCGTCAATCCACCAGCAGTCAGAATGTCAGCAACTTGACGTGCAATGATTGCATCGTACTCAGAGGCATATTTACCCTCTTTAAAGCCTTCAATACCGAGCATCAACGCGCCATAAGCCTCGCCACCAGATGCCCAAACTTTCTCAGGCTTTTGCTGTACATAGGTGTTCGCCAATGCCAGTGCATAAGATTTCGCTTCGCCCAGTAATTGTGAACGGTTCATCACGATCTTATCGCTCTCAGCCAAGTAGCCATTCGCTTTTGCATCCATCGCACTCGCGCTAACCTTTGCAGTAGCCACATTTTCAAAGGCTTTTTGCAATCCGGGGAGAATCTCAGTACCTGCGCTTGCTAACGGGTTAACCAGACGGCGTACCAATTCCTTACAACCACCGCCAGCAGGAACCAGACCAACACCAACTTCTACCAAGCCACAATAGAGTTCAATGTGTGCAACGGTTGCAGTACCAGACATCATCAATTCCGCACCGCCACCTAATGCCATATTATGAACAGCAGTCACAACTGGTTTCGGCGCATACCGTAATGCTTGCGTCAGGTCTTGCAACTCTACGAGAATCTTCTCAATACCTTCCGTCCCGCCCATTAACGCGCTTGGGTCAAGATTCGCGCCAATCGAGAAACGTTCGGCATCATTACCAACGACCATTGCTTTATATTGATCGTCTTCTAACAGTTTTAAGGCTTCATAACCGGATTCAACTAATCCGCTTGTAATCGAATTTTGCTTGGTGTTGAATTCCCACAGCAAAACGCCATCGCCCATATCGTAAACATTGCCGTCATCATTACCGCCGACACGCTTACCATCAGCTTTTAAGTCAGCAATCACGATTTCACGCGCATCACGTTCAAATAGCACATAGTCCATTACTTGCGGACTGAAGTAACCGACAACCTTGCCATTGTCATCTTTTTGATAGAAGGTTGATTTACCGCTCGCAACCATGTCCTTCACCCATTGCGAAATTGGATATCCAGCCTCTTCAAATGGTGCAATCGTCTCTTCAACACCAATTGCATCCCAAATCTCGAATGGACCCATTTCGTGGCTAAAGCCCCATTTTTGCGCGTTATCAATATTCACAATGCTATCGGTAATCTCTGGCACACGATTAGACGCATACGCCAAGTAGAAGCCATGAATATGCCACAAGAATTTACCGGCGCGATCATCTTCATTAATCATTAAACGGATACGTTCGCCAGTGGGTTGCACCTTACGATGTTTACCAACGCTCTCAAAACGTACTTTGCTTGGTGGATCATAGTCCATTGTTTCGAGGTTCAATGCCCAAAGCTCTTTCTTACCACCTTCACGCTTCATGAAGTAGAAGCCCTGACCAGATTTCCGCCCTAACCAATTATTATCAAGCATCGTTTGGCTAAGTGCATTCGCTTTTTCATGATTCAAAACTTCACGTTGTGGATCATCAGGAATCGCATCGTATAAGTTGCGCGCAACATGCACAGCTATATCAAAACCAACAAGGTCATTTAAGTTAAATGTTGCTGTCTTAGGGCGACCAATCAACGGACCCGTAAGGGCATCAACTTCTTCAACCGTGTATCCATTATCCAGCGCATAATTCATCGTCTGCATACCAGACATCGACATAAAGCGATTACCGATGAAGTTTGGTTCATCTTTACAGACAACCACTCCCTTACCCAATTTAGTGGTACCAAATTCGACCATAAAGTCAATCACTTCTTGGTCAGTATTATCATGTGGAATCACTTCTAAAAGGCGCAGGTAACGCGGTGGATTGAAAAAGTGTGTACCGAGGAAACGACGGGTAAAATCTTCGTCGAGGTCTTCCGCAATTTGATTAATCGGCAAACCAGATGTATTGCTCGTCACAATGGTATTTGGACCAATCGCTTCAGCAACTTTCGCCATCAAGCTCTTCTTAATCGCCAAATTCTCAACGATGACTTCAATCACCCAATCACAATCAGCGAGTTTATCCAAATCATCTTCAAAGTTACCCATGCTCACATTATCAAGCACTGATTTGTGGAATAACTGTGGCGGACGCATCTTGGTTAATGTCTTTAAATTTTTAGCAACAACAGCATTACGCTTATGTGCAGGGTCGCCTGCGCTTGTGCCTTTAGCAGGCAAATCCATCAAGATAGTCTCTACCCCGATTCCCGCCAAAACAGTCGCAATACCCCCGCCCATCGTACCAGAACCTAAAACGGCAGCTTTCTTAATGTCATAACTCATATTTTTGATAACCTTTCTTTGAAAAAACAGATTGCGGTCAATTTTTACACTATAGTTTACAAAATTAATCGAATCATCATTAGAATAAATTGTACACGCAATTACAGTATTCGTCACAGTCCGAATTAAGGTTCTAAAGGATTCTTAAGTTTAATGAGATTTTGCGAATAGATTAAAACTACTTTCTGGAGCGATTTTGTTGCAATCAGTAATGTAAAATCTGGCATATCATCAAAAATATACCAGACCCTACAAAAGTTATACAGTCACCCTACCAAGGGCGCACAGAACCATCCCAATCGTAGAAAGCACCATTATCAGCCTCAGATAAACCTGTCACAACAGTAAAAATGCCATCAGCAGATTCTTCCATTGTCAGGCGAGCATTCGGACCGCCCATATCGGTTTGAACTTGTGTCTTTGCTTTTTTATTTTCTTCGTATGAATCGCTCATCTATTAATCCAAAAATAACAAAACTATTTAAGTTTGAAAGTGGTATCTGATTTGAACAAACTATTTTGTTTTGTATATCCTATGTGATCTCTTATTACAATTTCACAATTAGGTAGTTTCTTCCTTAGAGAATCAATTTCAGCCTTTGAAGCTCCATTTGAGCTTGCT
>WURV02217384.1:0-10644 GCA_011762755.2 Epimenia babai
AACCACGCTGCAAGAGGTACTGAGATCCTCATGCGTTTAGTGATTTAATGCGTGGTTTAATAATGGATGGAGTTTTTCGGATATCGCTATGTGGTCATAGAAGCCAATCCCACGTGAACAACATTAACACGGTGAAGTTATAATATATATGCCTTGTTGGTGTTGCTGATACTGGGCCAATTTTGGAGAAACCAATCCGATTCATACGATTCAAATACAAATATATATGTTACTGTAAAAAATGCAACGAAAAAAAAATTTAATTATGTCTTCAACCACCTATTTTGCCGTTTTCCTCCTACTCTCATGCCTATTCATATTGCGCACTAAATAGCCGTTTGTGGATACCAAACGTCGGGTTGCGAGGAGTCACAGCAGTTTCTCCACACCAAGCAGCTCAAAAACAGGCGCCCTTGTGAAATGCGTCGTTTGTTTAGTTCTTGACAATTCGTCAAAAGTCCTGACTTTGTCGCTGGATAAGCAATTCTGAAGAGGAACGGTCGCGTTTTATCTCCCAGGCTATTTATATCTCTAAGTAGAGATAATGGCGTTTCGGCACGTGTTTCTACAATCTGTTAGTAGTCCACGGTCGAGGACACTTCACCCCGGATCAACGATAAACTTTTAAATTTTACCCGGTATACGTAGAATAATGTTAAGTCCGCCAGCTTAACTCGCTTCTGCTCTCATCCATCATAAGCATTACTACTATACAATAAAATGAAATTTTATTGATTTATAGTGCCCTTTTAACACATAGCTATCAAAGCCATTGGCAATACACTAGGTTTCCGGTCATGATGGCGGCCAAATTTTACGAAATTTGACGTTTGTTATCCTCTAATAATTCAAATATAACTCAAGGACTATTATGGCATAATTTTATCTGATTTTCACCCATAACTAAGTCAAGCCAAAGTGTTAGGTCAATTTAAGGTTTATAAGTATTTGATAATGCCGTAACACAAAGTTGCGCCGGGAAATAGGAAAAAAGACAGTAAAGATAAAAAAGGACCTGTTAATGACAATCCCAGTACGGCGTCAAGCAATGAGGACGTGCTAGTCGATGAGAAAATCCGACAAGAAAAAAACGGGCCTTTGAGAAAGACAAAGTACGGACTCGGACGACTCAAGGGTGATTGATGGTGATAACAGTTTTCCTCAAATAACTTGTGATCACACATCGTTAATTCGCGAAGATGCGGCTAAGAAGGTAACGGAAATAAGTTTGCCTCTGCTATTAATTAACGGACGCATGGAGGACCACGAGGCAATGGTAGCTTCGAAGCTGGAAGCGTATGAAAACGAAATGAAAGCGTTGGTGGCAACTGACAGTAAATACCGAGCCCCGATTGAGACTATTCTAAATGAACGGCTAGCACTTCAGGAAGAGATGAGGGCGACGACCGCTCTTATGATCGAAAATGAAGCGAGAAAGATACGTTGTAACCTTATAATCAACGGCATCGAAGAAACAGCTCGGGAAAATTGTGAGCCGAAAGTTAAAGAACTAATTCATCACGCACTGGGCCTTGCTTAGGACGAACTGAGAGGAATAAAATTCCACCGTGTTCATCGTTTAGGTCCGCAATCATCAGGCCGAGCACGGTGCATCATTGCGGCATTTGTCAACTTTCAGGATAAATTACTAGTCAGGGGCAAAGCAGCGCGTATCCGTGGACCCAACATATACATGAACGACGACTTACTTAAAGAAATACGGCTAGGGAGTTTACAATTAAAGACAGAACTAAATGCGTATAAACAATCCGGGAAACTCGCGACCATTGGCTATCCAGCTAAACTAATCGCAGACAACCGTGTTGTCAGGGAAATTGCACCGATATGTAGGATACTTACCGGATCACTAGTAACGAAGGAATCCCAAGTACCATTGATAGTGCATACACAGGCATTTGCCTGGATCATAATTGTAGTAAAAATCTCAAGGGCCATGAAAATAATCAAAGGTAGCTGATACGTGACATAGCGGCAGAAATATTTCCAATGAGTTTTCCCTAAACATTTCTTTCATTGACCCTATTTGTCCCAATAACAACGGTATCTCTAACAATGACTATCTTAGACCAAAGCCCCGTAATAGTAACTCGGTCATTAAGGCGAATACAGGTATTACGAGTCACTTGGACGACATAAACATAAGCCCAAATATTGATCATAAAATGCGCATTGTGTAACCTATCTCAATGCTAGCCCACAGGCAATAGGTTTAGGAAGATCCCCTGTAGATAATCTACTAAATCAGTTGTATTCCTATCAACTATTGTGTAACTCAGAAATCTGAGTCACGAATAATATATCTTGTTTGATATATTTTATAGACCAGTGAAGACTGCCAAATTATGTCATGTTATGTGCATGTCATTATTAGTAGCATTGATCACTCTTATTGCCGTGTATTCGATCATATTCGCCACACAATTTGATTGCGTATTTTGTGTCAAAATACTTGCATTTATGTAAATTCGGCTCGTTGTCAATTTATTAGTGACTGTCTAGACTCTAGACTAACGGCGTACGGCTAACTTATCGTAGACCGACTTGTGGTAATTTACCCATAGATTCGCATTATACATATTGATGGTATAGTAGGCCACAAATAGCTTCCGCTTTACGGAAATTAAGCAATGCTTAAATTTTCTCATCATATCATTCGCACGAATAAGTAATGACCTCATCTCCCTCTACATATCCTCATTATCAAGACAGCTCTCACAAATAATCACCCCTAAGTACTTATACTTCTTAACATACTCGAGACGACGACCTCCGAGAAATATATCCACTCTCACATCAAATCTCATGACACCACATTTACTCGTAGCCAATAAAACCACAGTATCAATAATACATCTGTCCTATATCATGAATATACCCGCGCCAACAAAAACATAGCCCTGTTTTATGGTATGGCTGGTGTAATAATTACTGTAACAATTCACGTCGATATATGGCGGAATGACTCCAAGTCGGCCATTGTTGTAACTTGCACCATGATGCCAGTGCCTTGTCACGAAGAACGTGGCCACACGGTGCGGTGATAGCAACCAGCCCTGGTCTAATACGAGGCTGAATAAAGACAGCCAATACACGTCACAAACTCCGCAAAATTTGTGATATTTGATAAGTATGTACACTGAAATGACGATAGAGCAGAAAGGTAAACTCTATAGACACTATCACATCACCAACACATATTTTTTAGGAATTTAATGATTTTAAGTGTATATGCCCCGAGTTACTGTTGCGGTATCGAAATCGGTGGACCATTTTACGTAATTACGCATTCGCGTAGCCCGATTTGACAATTCGACAATTTTTCAGTATAAATGTAGCTCTATTGTTAAGATGATATCTTTAATGTATATACCTGGTCATTGTTGTCCTTCGAATCCGTGACATGTTGAACATCCAAACATTCGAACGCTTTATCCCTGAGGTGAAACGGCGATTAAACAAAGGGCCACCTCGTGACAAATAACTAGACGAGGGCAATCTCGCGTCATAATAAATTGCAGAATAGCCTGGCCTGGATCGAGTCCCGCTGTAGCCTATGGCATTTTTCAGGCATAAACCGCCATTAAACCCCCCGTCTGATTATGTGAGGACTCTTTTCTGCCTAACATGGCTGTGTTTCAGGTGGTCTGCGGATGGTCCCTACGACGCCTTCCTCTCCGATATCTCATCATACGATTGTAAATGCTACGTAGTTCGTTTGTCGTATAAACCACATCGGCGGCATCGTCATGAGCCAGGGATGACTAACAGAATGATTACTTTGGTGATCAGCCTATTTCAAACTAACTAATAATGTATCTACTATTTTCGCGGTTGATGCAGTATTTACGAGCCGCATGTAACATACTAAATGAAAAGACTTGTTCACACCATATAGTCAGAGAATGGGTACTGAAGCCGCATATCCATCTTGCACCTGCCTTATAAAATAGATTGCCTGATTGTGAGGAATACTGCAGCGAAATGACAGGTATTTCCTTTTTTTAATATATATTCCGAATTTATAGTAAAGCGGGTCACCTCACCAAGTTGTTGTAGGCGTGGTACTAACGGAATTATTTTGTAACAGGGCCAGTAGCGAGCGCGTTTGCGGACAAAACAAGTTATCGAATGATTGCTGTATCCGGAGGCCTTCTCGCCAGCGCCGGTCTGGTACTGTCAGCTAATGGTACAACACTTACCCACCAATACGTTGCATTCTCCATCACTGGTGAGTAGCTAACACAGTTGCATATTGTCTCATCCACAATTCAGAAATACGGAGAAGCGAACAACGTTTATGTAAAAACATCTTGTTAAAGACAAGCGACCATAATTCCTTTAGGCGACTTTGTAATCATGCCAGGTGCTAACTCTGCTACCGCATTAACCAACGCACTGGCTTTACAGGACCAGACAACGCCACTTCCCTGCATACATGTTATTCCCCCAATGTTATATAATTATGCTATTACATTTGACAAATGCCTTACAACTATGTGCATTAGAGAACAGTGCAAACTGTACGCGAGTGTATGAATGCACATAACTGGGATATACGCCGGTTTAACACAGATTAACCTGTCGCAGAACATTTCAATAAAGCAGGCGCTTTCGCGAATCCATATTAAAACAAATTTCTAAAAACAAACACCAAGACCGTCAAGTTAAATAACTAAAATTAATTACTAAATTCATCGCTGTCGAGCAGGGTTTAAATAGTGCCTCCGACTTTCTTTGACACTATCAGGACGAGGGCAGCTCCATCATCTTGCACTCACGTCGGCCGTACATCCACACCTGATTCGGTGCTGCGCTATTTCGCCAATATCTACCTACCTTTGAATTAATAGCACTGTCGATATCTGCATAAACTCTTGAATTACTGTTGCCATACCATGCATGCATTGTTTTTAATATAATTATTACTTTTACATTTGTCCAAAAATTTATCTAGTCACGGTCTGTTAGGTTCTTCTAGCCGTCATTTTCCACTCACTGATTTAATGCGCTTTCACTTTATTTTTTGTTTTGGTCATCTGATTACTATTCATCTATTGTGTATCTATCACGTACATTGCTATGTGATTTATATCTACATTGTTGCATTGACATTGTCTGTGTTGTAATTCTACCTTCATCACCTGATGAAGTGGTCTTTCTGCGGAAGCTTGTCATTAAAAAATTAGTTAGTCTTTAAAAAAGGTTGTTGCCCTTTATCTTTCAAGTTACTTTGGTTATTAAGAGAATCATGACATACGGACTTTTGTAAGGGTATACCAGGGAGATTTATCGATACGTTTGTGATGTATGCATACACAAAACATGAAGCAAAATACTATCTCCTCGATTGCTAGTTTGTGGATTGAATATATGCATTCACTTCATAATTACATAAACGTCTTATAGTGGATTTACGTTATCCATTTTATTCGGCTCCCGCTTCCGCCTCCTATAGATCGGAAGGTCATTTACACTATCCGTCTGACGCTTCTGATCGGTCAATGGTCCGAAAGTCACATGATACCAGTTTTACAAAATGGCGGATTACTTTTTTAGTGACGATGACATTATTTTGGTAGTTACCGCCGCGAGTGCGGCAACAATAATCGTTGCGAGCCTATCCACGAGAAAAACCCGGGCAGTGTGGATAAGAGATTCTTTAAAAAAAAAGCGTAAAAAGAACTAGGGGCGTATAACACAGCCAGGAACCGAGCGCATTTCGTACATTTGCTCATCACTTAACTTTAAATCTAAACGTGGCGCCATCTTGTGAAAAAATTGTGTTTATAGGGCGAATATCACGTGAACGACACTGTTTGTTCATTGGTTGACGCTCCCGCTCCCAACATATTAATTACAAAAAGTTTGAAAACCTTCAATTTTATTTTAAAATGATCATTTTTGGAAATATAAATAATTTTTATTTAAAATACAACATAACTGCTATATTTTTGTGACATCATAGGTATATTAAACCATAATGAAGCACAGAAATATCTAGATGCTAATGATATTACTAAAATGTGACATTTACGCAATAGGTACAGTGAAATATAGAATAGGGGTTAACATTTTCCTTAACTGTAGCTCATCGAGCATAAGCTTAGGTAAAGTCTGAAGTAAAATTGGCTGATAGTGTACCTCAATATTTTAAGTGTTGAATTAAATATGAAATCAATATATTGCGACTGAAATATTTGATCATGTAAATGAAGTGCGTTAGACAGCTAAGCTAATATGTACACTTTGATCTAATATATTTCATTACATTTCATTTCAACAACTTCAAACTCAATAAGTGTTAAAGGAGGGGAGAAATGTTTTGGATGGGGGTTTATTCTGGATTTTTGCCTCAAAAGCATTTGTCGTAAGCTTTTTCATTCTTTAGAACTATTGATTCTCTATAGCTTGTGCTTGTTATAAATGTTCATGTTAGTACAACATAAATAGCTGTTACAGTTTGTAAAACATAAACACTGAATCGTAGTGGCCACTGTCTGTTATAGTCAGTATAATCTAAATAGCTTGCTATGTCCTAGTTGCAACCTTGTTTATTATAGTGAATACAACATAAATAGCTTAGTGTGTTATTGTGGTCTTCATATATTTTACAGTTAGTACAACATGAATGGCTTACACACTCATCGATTGCAAGCATTTACAACAAAAAGTGGGATATGTTAGAGTTACCAGATGAGCCAGTTTTCACCATCGCAACACAAGCTATTCCACGGTTACGTGCTAAAGTACTAAGAAGGTAGGTACCATTAGTAGAAATGTGATACCCTATTTAGTGCCGTGTTTAATTGTTAACACAGCTACTCGTGTCTGATTACTGTCAGGATAATACCTAGTTTACCAGCCAATGATTATAATAATCATAATTGTACAGGATGGGCCAAAAATAAACACGCCAAGGTATACGGTTGGTCATAACTATGGATTGGGTTAATCAATCTGAAAAAAAATGCAGTCTGATTTACCAACTATCAGTCCACATATTGACCATATATAGAGTGAGACGTCATACACACAAATGTGTGACATACCTAATACGTATGGTATCCATGACAAGTGTTCACTTTTGACCAAAATTGGCTCATCTTGTAGGCCGATTGTTCATCTTGTAAGCCATAGTTCTGTCGCTCTATAGTGCAGAAGTTCTCGCATTAATAAAGAATTGTTGATTCGAGGTCTGCAAGAAGATTATCAAGAGTTTCCTACTAAACACTGGACTAAAAGTGGCGTGGAGCATGTCAGAAAGTTGACATGACAGGTTCAACTGATCGTGTACAAAATTTGGGATGGAAAAGAAGTGCAAGAACAGTAGAAAATGTCGAACAGGTATCTGAACTAATACTCAGTCAAGCCCTGGAACACATAAAAGTCCCCGATAAATCGAAAGAGATACGAATATCAAAAGGTCGACAGTGCGCCATATCATCAAATTAGACCTTCGTTTGAACAAACGTCAAAAAGTGCACAAATTATGTCAAAGTAGCAAAGAGCAGCAGGTTGAAAGCGTTGAGAGACTGTTAGAGCGATTCCCACCACGATTAGTCATAGAAATAGGTATTCCCGAGTCATCTGTGCAGTTTGAGAACGAGTGCCGTCTTGCTGCAGCGTAAACCTATGTGATATCTGCCGCATGTCAGGGACTAATCCAGTATCCAGAACCTTATCTCTGTAGTGTTCTGTATTGACCTTTGGCCGTGAAATTACGTTGGTCTTCTTGAGTCTCGAAACACTGGCAGATACCATTAGCCTACTTTATTGGAAATATGAGCCCTTTCTCACGGGTGTGACATCTCTCTTCCGGGGGACATTGACGTACATGCGATCATTGTGTGTGTTTGGCGTTGCTACTGTAAAAATTTTTTCATCCGTAAATTACTATAGGACGGCATACCAATTTCTTACAAGATGAATAAACAACCTACAAGATGAGCCAACTTTGGTCAAAAGTGAACACATGTCATGGATACCATACATGAATATTAGTATACTCATTTGTGTGTATGATGTCACACTTTATATTGGGTCAAAATGTGAAGTGATAGTTGGTAAATCAGGCTGCTTTTTTTCAAATTGATTGACCCAATCCAGAGTTATGACCAACTGTATATCTCGGCTTGGTTTATTTTGGCCAACCCTGTATACTGTAAGCCAAGAAATTTTCGCGCAGTTATTGCTTTGATAGTAAACTATTTACTAAATCAAGTCAACACTTGCCAATGCCACATTTTCTATACTTTCACACATAGATGATCTTGTACAAACCGAAATCAGACCTTTTTAACAAATGAACCAACCATATACCCGATCAAATATTTCAGTGGCAATATATTGATTTCATATTTGATTCAACATTCAAAAAATTGAGGTAGTCTATGACTATCAGCCAATTTTACTTCAGACTTTACCATGTAATTATTAACTCACCTGAGCTATACCTATGTATGTATTGTCTGTATTTATAGGCTGATTACGAAAGTTATTGTTGTGATAGGCCATCATAGGCCCTTTACAATGCTAGCCTATTTATGTGGTTAACACGACAATCTGATTAGCCTCACTTATATGGGGTGGGGGGAAAACACCTAGTGTGAAAAACCCACCGAGTCTGGGCAGACAATTGACTTTTTCACTTCATGCCACTGTTTCTAAATGTCTACATATGAACTACATATGTCGCACACTCCGCTAAGTCTATGACAAGTCCATGTTTATTTACAATAAGATGACGACATAGCGGGGAGGTAAGTGACATAGAGAACGCATATAGAGCATCTGAAGCACAGCAAACGTGAGAGGGGAAAAAATCCCCAACAGAACCACACAACAAGGGCTATCCAGACCCCCATGGGCAAAGGGGTTTTCAGCCCGAAAAACGCCACAGTTAGTATACTGGTCATAGCGGGATTTGAACCAGGGACCTGGATTCAAAGTCAAGCGCTCTAACCACTATGCGAGCTGCCCTCTCCAAGAGAAGCTATAGGTAAGGAAAAAAGTGAAGGCCCATTCTGTACCATTTCCCTGTACCTATTGCGTAAATGTCACATTTTAGTAATATCATTAGCATCTAGGTATTTCTGTGCTTCATTATGCATTTTAGTGACTTATACCTATGAAATCACAACAATATAGCAGTTATGTTCAATTTTAATAAGAATGATTTTTATTTCCAAAAAATGATCATTTTTGAGTAAAATTGAAGGTTTTTAAAATTTTTGCCTACAGAGAACTACCTAAGGTTAATAATACAAATTATGCACAAAAATGTTCAAATAGGACCGAGTGCTCATGAAAATGTCCATCAATGTCACTATTTCGTGTAACCGCCACAAGCTTTCAGGACAGCAAGAACCCTTCACATCCCAGAGATTACATGCTGAATACGCCATTTCTCGTGTAGTGCCGCTTCAAATTCGTCAAAATCTTGCAGTGGTGGATTTCTCGGGTTGTTTTATCGACCAATCATACCTCAGATGTGCTCAGTGGGACTTCTTTCTGGCTACGGTACAGTGATTGATGGCCTTGTCCTCAGAAATTTGATAACTGCACGAAATCTGTAGGGTCTTGCATTGTCATCCATAAAAACTGGAATGGAATTAAGCACATCGTCATGGAAATGTAGCACCACTACATTTTCAAGGATTTCGTTGCTGTATCTTTGACCAGTTAATGTTCTTCGAATTGTCTGAACGTCTAACTTACAGTCATAATTTTTTTCCAGCCCAGATCAATGAAGTAACATCATTTGATTTGACAGACTGTGCACGACCACTGAGATAACTGGATATCAATCGAACAGATCTGGGGAGGAAAGAAGAGATATTTGATAGTTTATTCAGCTAAAGATTATGGTCTACCGAATCAAACGTCTTTTTACTATCTAAGGATGTAAAACATAGGTATTTGTCATCTTTTGAGTTGTCAAAGGTGCATATCCATTTGTTGGTCAGCTGCAGGAGTAGGTTTTGGGTCGAATGGTTTGCGTGAAATCCAAATTGATTTGTAGATATTGGGGAATTATTTTCTAAGAAGGACCTATATAGCTGATGTTCTTTTGTGCAAAAGATGCTCCACATTGCCTTTAAACTCGAATTCTATGGTCGTTTGCATTCAGAGGAAGGGAGCCCTTGTCTGAAAAACGAAAATTTCCCATGTCCACAGTTGCCAGTGTCACAATACACCACTCCCTTCTCCCTCGTTTGTGGAGCCGCTTTAGTTGAATTCTTGGGGTGTACCATTAACATCCCCACCATTTTCATTCCGGTCATTTCTCCTTGATGATGCCGACGGTCCACGGTGGAGGGGCGGTCTTACCCGTGACCGTTGAAGCATTTTCATTGGTCAAGAAAATGAGGGCCTGCTGACTGAACTCTAGGCTGAGCACGTGGGTGATGTCGGCAAGATGAAGGCAACCTTACTCTGATAACGTGGGGCGGGAGTGTTTACTGGATTCCAGTGAATGTTTATTTTCACATAGATATTTGAGATGTTGGAAAATATAGGATTACACAGGTTGATCAAAGTTAGCGACTAAGATAAAGGAATTCTATACATATGAAAAATAAAATTAGCATTCGTTGTCACAACTATAGTAAGTCGTGTCCTGCG
>WURV02217395.1:0-10644 GCA_011762755.2 Epimenia babai
CGACTGCGCATCGACGCCTCATACGACTGCGCATCGACGCCTCATACGACTGCGCATCGACGCCTCATACGACTACGCATCGACGCCTCATACGACTGCGCATCGACGCCTCATACGACTGCGCATCGACGCCTCAGGCGACTGCGCATCGACGCCTCAGACGACTGCGCATCGACGCCTCATACGACTACCCCAGTGTTTATAGATGCGTCTAGCGTTTTACAGCTTGTCGAACATTTATGTCTATGACCCATTTACCATAATGACATAAGGCAACAAAATGTTGGCATTTCCACGCATCTAAAAAGAACATAAGACGTATTTCTTATCGCAAATCCCTGTCTTTGTCTTAGAGATAATATTTTCGTGTGTAAAGCAATGCACCTGGATATCGTTTGTTGTCCCGACAGTTAAACAGGCACTTCAAGAGATGCATTGTGTATTTGCTATACGCGCAAACTTCCATGATCTCTCGTCATTTTACCGTACATTTCAAATCAGCTGGATGTAAAAATCTGTTGCAGAATGTGAAATGCTGCTGCCCAAATGCATGCGCCGCTTTTTACGCAACCGGAAGAATATGATAGTTTTGAATGGAATTCAAAAGAACCAAGGAATCAGAAGGTTTCCACGTGAAACAATTGCCAATACATTCTTAATCCACATACATCCGGCGGTTTATATACTATAACGCTGCTATATACATCCGGCGGTTTATATACTATAACGCTGCTATATACAGCAGAAGATGGTTAATCTATGGTAGCACATGTGGATATACATTAATACTGCTTTTAATACAAGTTAAGTATCTTAAAAGTCCCTAAAAATCACCAGTGGGAGTTATCGTACTTAACATGTGATAAGAATGGTGGCCATTTTGCTTACTCAGCACATGGTAAAAACAAAAAATGAGCAGGGTATCTCTATGTGTTCATATGCGGGAAGACTGGGATAGGATTTTGAGTGTGTCAATACGTTTGTTGAACACCCAATAGAAAACGAACACAGGAATGAGGAAAAATATCGACGTAAAGTTTGTTTGAACAACATCAATGGACCACAAGTCAGTGCTCCCGCTAGAGCAATCCTCTCCACATAGTTTTACTTTTCTGACGCTTTTATGTGTTGGAACATAAAGATTTCCATAACAAATTGCGCTCTAATCGACCAGAGCAGTCTTGATAAAGCATCTTACTCAAGAACACTGAATAGAAACACAACTGCTATACAAACCCTCACCGACTGGTTGTATCACGGGGCTCTACTAAATGACCTTTCTCGTTCCCCATGAAGCTTTCCGGGGATCTACTAAATGACCTTTCTCGTTCCCCATGAAGCTTTCCGGGGATCTACTAAATGACCTTTCTCGTTCCCCATAAAGCTACCCGGGGCTCTACTAAATGACCTTTCTCGTTCCCCATAAAGCTGTCCGGGGCTCTACTAAATGACCTTTCTCGTTCCCCATAAAGCTACCCGGGGATCTACTAGATGACCTCTCTCGTTCCCCATAAGGCTACCCGGGGATCTACTATATGACCTCTCTCGTTCTCCATAAAGCTTCCGTGTCGCATAAACGCCAGAGAGTAAGAAAATTACATACTTCGTTATGTAGTCGTGGTAAGATTAACGTAAAAGTTGCAGTTATTTACTTTTTGAACTTGTGTCCGCCATGCATGCTGCGCCCCGTGTCTGCGTGTCTTTCTAGTGTCAGTTAAGGTCGTTCAAGATGTTTAATTTGTTAATAGGTTTTCGAAAAGGAAGTGTTCTACTGGCTCAAATCGGGTATTTCATTGTAAAAAATTTTTTGGGAGACCGTCCATGTAGGACTATAAACTAAGAGCACCAAATTCAACTTACAAATCAAAAAACGCTGACTTTACCAAGAGGAATGGAATAATAATATAACGACGCTTTAAAGTATAAATACGATGCGGAACGTAAATAACTCATCTTTAATTACTCAGTATGACTGTACCGCCATCTTTAAAAAAAATAGTTGGTATTGATTTAGCCAAGTATAACGTGACAGTTTTATCGCGCGCGTAATAACGTCAAAAGCCAAGTATAACGTGACAGTTTTATCGCGTGCGTAATAACGTCCAAAGCCAAGTATAACGTGACAGTTTTATCGCGTGCGTAATATCATCAAAAGCCAAGTATAACGTGACATTTATTTATCGCGTGCGTAATATCGTCAAAAGCCAAGTATAACGTGACATTTTTATCGCGTGCGTAATATCATCAAAAGCCAAGTATAACGCGACATTTATTTATCGCGTGCGTAATATCGTCAAAAGCCAAGTAAAGCGTGACATTTATTTACCGTGTACGTGATATCGACAAAGGCCTAGTAAAGTATGAAATTTATTTATCGTGCGCGTAATACCGACAAAAGCCAAGTAAACTGTGATATTTATTGATCGTGTACTTAATATAGTCAAAGGCAAAATACACTGTAGTATTTATTTATCGTGTACGTGATATTGTCATAGACCCCAAGTAGAGCGTGACATTTAATTCTCTTGCGCCTAATATCGTCGAAAGCCTGGTCAACTGTAACGTCTAGATGCCGCACTCCTACGTAATTTTGCCCCAGCTGGCTAAACGGGCTTTTACACATCATTGAAGGAAAAATATGTGTAAAACTAGGAACTGTGTAGAATAGGCTAGTATCCCAGAACAGAGACGATACGTTCGTATAATTTACGATGATCACCATAATAATTTGGATCAAATAATATGGATGGTGCAGTTAATGAAGAATGGGTGTGATTAGCGTTCGATTGTGAATGCTTGTCAGGTGTTTTATTGTCAATGATTCAATGATGATGCTCATTTCATCATTCCAGACGTGAGCGTAATGTCGATGTAGGAATATTCTATATCGAAGATTGCTTCCCGTCCTTTATTATATTCTATACGCGTGGGATAATCGCTATTCAGCATTCATATAATCATGGAATATATGTGCGGTGTAGATTACATTATGTCGACATCATACTGGCATAATTAAATCGGTCTTTTTTACATAATAATTCAATCATCATTTCGATATAACAGACGCTATGTGAAACAATCGTTAGTTAGCATAAATATTATTTTCCGATATTTTGGGAATTTTTTAGGTGCTTGCAAATTGTCTCCTAAAGCTAATTCTTATCTAGCTCGATTACCAGCACCGTAAATTACTGAAAAAGTATACATTTAACGTCCAAAAAATAATTATAATACTTAATGGCGGCTAACAGTCACGGGTGAAGGGTATTCGAGTGGTTTATTAAGGTCACTTACGATTTACCCATGGTTGATCGGCGTAGTAAGACGGGTACGGCGAGACACACGTTTTCGTCATTACAAGCTATTTATTAGTACCAGAAATGACATCGTGCTGTGTTCATGCCCGGTAGTCACGAGAATGAGTACAGTACAGAAATGTATCAACCACGTATTGGGACCTATTTTTGTTATATACCGTTTCTATAGAAACAAATTTCTTATCGATCAATGTATGAGTCACGTACTAAACGTGTTATTGGAACGTGGTCTTTCTCCCGTTTAATCTCACAAAATCACACCCACAGAGCGATGTTGTCTTTGTTAAGTCCACGAGAGACCAGAGCATTATAACATCATTGATACCATGCAATTCTATACAAACGAAATATAAATTCATTAAATGACATGCCATAGACATCATCTGTTTACACGATGCATACTGATCATTCAGTGTATATCGTGCGTGGAACGGGCTATGTTTGAGATGAGTTCACCGTTTGGTGTTTCCTGGGAAGCCGGTGCAGCCGTGATACCGGTTGTCACGCAATCGACGGGCTATATTTTGGGTGACACGTTCATTGTTTCGTGTTTCCCGGGTAGCTAGTGCAGCCGTGATACCGGTTGTCACGTAATCGACGGGCTATATTTTGGGTGACACGTTCATTGTTTCGTGTTTCCCGGGTAGCCAGTGCAGCCGTGATACCGGTTGTCACGCAATCGACGGGCTATATTTTGGGTGACACGTTCATTGTTTGGTGTTTCCCGGGAAGCCAGTGTAGCCGTGATACCGGTTGTCACGCAATCGACGGGCTATATTTTGGGTGACACGTTCATTGTTTGGTGTTTCCCGGGTAGCCAGTGTAGCCGTGATACCGGTTGTCACGCAATCGACGGGCTATATTTTGATCGGCGGCGCCACCGTAACTCGTGAGGAAGCGAGCATGCCGCCAGGGTCCACGTAGGTCGTTAATTCGTCAATTCGATCGTTATTAAAGTAATAAAAAGACATGTCACATTGGGACGATTATTACTGGCGAGGGATTCATATTCTATACAAATAGATAATGGAAATATTAAACGCAAAACTAATCAATGTTGGCCTGAGGCAATGATACGTACGACGCTGTTAGAAAATTGGCTTCATACCCCTGTGAGTACAGGCAACAAAATATTAATTTATTATACGAAAATGACAATACATATACTATACAAACTGAGTAATATAACCAGACATACGGGAACAATATAAAAATACATAGTGTTACTATGACTTGAAATATATATGACATGATATGTGCAAATAGTGGGAAAATAACAAAGTAAATAACATTAGACCTGATTATCGATAGTTGGTAGAACTTACCACAACGCATGCAAATGTCCATATACATGTATTTTATTTATTAAATAAATAAATATACATGTAGAATAGTAGCGAGACGTGTATAGTAGTAGGGAAGCGGTCCGAGGTTCAAATAGAGGACAATATGCTAGAAAAAGATCCATACGCTATAATCATTATTGATGTTTGCTATTTTTTATTGGGCAAGTATCGTGATAAAAATGGATGTTGTTATCGGAAGCTGGACAGCTGCACATTGTTGTAAATAATTTTGTCTGTCGAAAGCAGACAGAGTGCCTTAAGTGGCCAAAAATACCGCGCAGTTGGAGTCGAATGTACGTCAGCGGTGATTAATGATGTCTATAAGAGAACGACGCCACTTTTTATTCCGTGCAGGTCTGGTCGCGTGCTCGTCAACTCTCCACTGCCTACAGGAGTCTGCATTGGCCGTACGCGATGAGAATGCGATGTTTTCTTCCTTCTGAGTCTCTGATGCACGGCTGTGTTTCAGATTGAGTAAAGACGTTCTTTGACCACAAATAATTTATTGACAAATTTTGGACTGAATAAATTCAAAATTATTTGGTGGTTACATACTTGAGTCGTGAACGAGTAAGAAAGATTCGTATCCCCGATATCCATCATTATGCCCGATTGACCCACGCGCAGCTTCAAGCAGATGTTGGATACAGACCAGGAGTAGCTCCCAGAGAATTCTAATAGACACACTCAAGCATACCTAGGGTATGGAACAACTGACGATAGGAAATAAAGCGGATCTTTTGAACATTAGTTCTGTTTCTAGCGCTGTTGTGTGCTTATTTATTTGTTTTCTTAGTTATAGCATGGTTCCACGTGTTGAACCCAAACATCAGCGTTTGTAGTATCAATGTATTTGTTAAATAATGCATTAGACTGAATAAAATTTGTACTTTGGACGTTTTTCTTAGTAGTTCTTAGCAACGTCGGTAAATTACCGGTAAATAGCACATTCAAGAGAAGACACCACGGATTTACCCGTTGGAGTCCAAAACTGTTTTGATTTGACATCCCTACGTTTGGTAATTACATGCTTATCAGGGCGGCTACATGAAATAAGAAGAACAGTGTTAACCGGGCACCCTGATTGATTTCGGCGTACGCGTCGTATCCAGTGCCCGGATATGCGGAGATCGGTGAAATTGTTTGATCCGGATTGTAATACAGAATCCACGATTTGCGTACGCCGTGAGATTTCGCGATGATTTCCGAGTATCGTCCCATCGGAGCGCCATGAGTCTACCCTGCCAGAATTTGTGATGTGGACTAGGAACTAATTCCTCTCATACTACTTCATTCGTTTCGCCGCACAACATCAGATATAGTCGAACCGCGTTCCGATCTCTGGGTTACCGTCGATCGGAATCGTCAGACGACGCCAGCTGCTGGATTCCACTGCTTATAAACTGTCCCTACACAGTAAGCATCAACTCGGATTCTGGATTCTTATCGTGTGATTTCACGCACTTTTACGCAACACGCAACAACGTCGATAAATATTCCAATCTACACCACGGATATTTACACAATAGTTGCTATAATAAATCTTCCTAACACAAACAACCGAAAATACTGATTATATGAAGATACAATAGTGGATGTGTTGAATCTCACCCGAAACACCTCGGAAAATAGATATATTCTTATCAAATATGAAATTGATATTTTTTCCTGTTAGTCATAAACAAAGTTGTGAACAGTGCACATATTTACCTTGTACTAAACAAGCGCTTCTGGAGAAAAAAGTAAAATAAAGTGTAAAAAGTAACATCATTTGTGCTGCCATAATGTTGCATTATTAATGCCGGTTTACATGTGATGCACAACTTAACTGATTTTAATAAGTTTTCATATTAAAAAAAATGAAAAATATCATATGAACAGTAATCTCAAATAAACAGTAATATCATATAAACAGTAATATCATATAAACAGTAATATCATATAAACAGCGATATATAAACAGTAATATCAAATTAGCATATGTAAGACTTGAATGCAAACATAATCTACAAACGTTTAAACTTGATGGCAGAGTCCCTGTATATCAGAAATCCAAATATCGTGAACATTTACAGGCGTAGGAGAGAAATGCACACAAAAAACCCCGAGTTCGAGTCCCATCAGAGGTAGAGAACACCGCAAAATCAGTCAATCAATTTACAGTTTATCATCCTTGTTATAGATATCTATGTACATCGCTGGCATGATATACGGGCTTTAAATATCAGTGGTTCTCAAAAACGGTGTCAAACGTCTAAATGCACAGGAGAAAGCTTGACCCTGCTCAGCTGGGAGAGCACCAGATCGGTTATCTGTGTGCATTTCTCTCCAACTATTCAAAGAACCACATTGGCTACCCCCATTCAACAGCACCTTTACACACGTTTATACTAACAGGTCACGCGACTTCCATTTTGAGTTATACTTGGCGTGAGAGATTACTATTTCAGTACCAAAACAACAGATACAGGGAGGATATCATCTCTCTGTCCAGGGGACAGAAACATACTGTGTCACGGTGTCGTTGGAGCGATGGAATTCCCCGCCATGTCGTTTCTGATGTTTTCGCACTATCAAGATTGTTGAATTCAACAGTCTGATTAAATCGTTTGCTTAATACTTCAGTTTTTCCCCAAATATCGACCCAATGTTGCGAGGTACGGATAATCGTCAGAAAGAATAGAGTGGCTGTCGGAGACGAGACGTAATTTGGGGACAAGAGCGATAAAACAGCGAGAGACACGAGACGTAATATGGGGAAAAGAGCGATAAAACAGCGAGATAGACACGGGACGTAATATGGGGAAAGGAGCGATAAAACGGCGAGAGAGACACGAGACGTAACATGGGGAAAGGAGCGATAAAACAGCGAGAGACACACACGAGACGTAATATGGGGAAAGGAGCAATAAAACGGCGAGAGAGACGCGAGACGTAACATGGGGAAAAGAGCGATAAAACAGCGAGAGAGACACGAGGCGTAATATGGGGACAGGAGCGATAAAACAGCGAGAGAGAGATTCGAGACGTATTTTCCAAGACCTCTATAAATGAATTATTGACATTTACGGGAAGGCAGTGGTCACTGTGCTATCAGCACTGGTCGTAACGGTTTATGACGACATCTTTCGCGTATCTCGTGAAAAATATACGAAAATAATCTCGACACAAATGTGAAAATTCAAGAAGAGGTTTATGTCAATAGTTCGACTTTAACGACGGTGAAATTAACATGCCTCGAGTCTTCGTTACCTTCATTGATTCCATCGCAGCCAACCTTGACTCATTTATATCTAACTATATTTTCAGAGAAAATAAATATCTCGACAGGTTAATTAACTACCGATCATCTTATTGAGGCGAGGCGTTACATTCATCTCTGTTCTCTTTGATCGCATAATTTAATTACATGGCGCAGGCATGATGCAATTATAAAACAACCTGCATCCAACTTTATACGGTAGAGGTCAAATTGTCCTGTTATTATTTATGGAGGCTATCGCCATCGAGACGTTGGCTGCCAATGGGAGAGAATTGCGATGAAATGATTACTACGACGTCTTGCTCGGTTATCGCCCATAACGGAGCCGATCCGAGAGCGGTGAGAGGAGATAGATACGTATATTCATAGAAGAGGGCACCCGCACATCGTCTCGAAGCTGTGCGAGATCGTCTACACCATGTCTTTGGTGATCGCGTGATCGCTCTGAACCATGACTCGGAGCGGCCACCTCGCCCCCAGACCTTACCCCTTGTGACCTTTACCTCTGGGGATTCCCGTAGTCCATGGTCTACACGACACCCCGGCTGACTTGCAAACACTGAGAGACCGAATAACTGCCGAGGTCGACAGCTTGAGGCTGACTCCTGACATCCTTCGCAGAGCCGTATTTATGCGTGGAGAGGGAGGGAGGCCACGTAGAAGGAGTTGGGCCTTGAGCCGTCACACCCTCTTAACACACAAATATGTCAGCGGCACAAAAGAGCCTACATATTTTTTTTCATTCATCTCCAAGAAACATAAAACTGGTCCTGAAGGCATTTTGACCTGTCTCGGTAAATTATCCATATCTCTAACGAATGTTGATTGAAACTCATTTTTCATAACTTATTTTAAAGAGAAATAGCAGGCTTTTCTAATGATCCCCATTTGCTACATTTATGTACGTATGTCCTTATCTACGCTTGTACGTGTATGCGTTTGTATATATGTACGTGTGTGTATGTACGTGCGTATGCATTTGTCAGGTATGTTACACGTGAAATTTTTTTACAAAAAGATACGACATAACGGCGAGGTCGGCGTCCTAGAGGCTATCCGATAGGAAATGAACAAGATTTTCGTGCTATAATATTGAGAAAGATTCGTCGTGAAATTATAAAAAAAAATATTAGGGATGTAACAGGGTAATGTTGTACGTGTGACTGACATTTAATTATAAAGTAGCACCAAAACCTCACCTTTTCCCTTTTTTCTATCCGGAGAGCGTCGAAAGCACAGTTATATGAGAGGGAAAAGCTCTTGCATGATCACACTGCAGAGGCTGCTCAAGCTCCCTCGGGCAGACAGGTATGAAGGTGATTTTCTCCCACAATAACGCCACAGATCACATACTGGCTGTACCAAGAATACATCCAAAACATGTCTAGATTCCATTTCCACTGTCTAATATTCCCATATTAGTAAATGATTTCATAGAGTGATATCTATTTCTGAAGGTGCATAATGCTTTGCTGTTGCATTATTAATAATGTTTTGCCTTATATTTACAATATTGATTTGTCACGCTTTTGTTTACCGTGACTTTACCATAAACTGTCTTCAAAAACAACAGTTTTATTGATCAATATGTCATAATGTGTGTACACAGGTGGCATTGAATGGATAAAGCTGATCGGGCGTGTTATTAAATATTTAATATTTTATCGGCTTGTTGTAACTGCCAAACCGGGAACAGAAACAGATCCGGAGAATCAACATGGATCATCGATCCCGAACCCTACACCTTGAGTTAAAGATAGTTTAAATAGGTTCAGTAGAAATTCTAGACTACGGAATCAATACGGGAAATGTAAGATGGGACCGGCATAACGATAACAACGGTAAAGAGTGGTGGAAAGCCGGTATGTATAAGCGGTAGCTAACGACATGTAGCCCACAGAAGTCGGGGGCCATACTGGCAGCCAATGGAGGTCAGTTAAGTCCTGTCAATCATCGAGCAAAACTTACATTAGTCTCAGCAGTAGAGTATTGGACACTAAATGATAAGTAGCGATGAATGAAGCGAATGATATTCTTTTCATACGACTTATATAGCGCGGTTGTATACAACAAAATCGGGAAACAGAGTTAATGGAATCAGAGAGAGATTTTTATCCAAAATCACACCGCAATATCTCGCTGTGTTAGAGGCATTAAAACATTTCGAGCCGATTATGAGTGAAACAGAGACATGTTGGTCTGGTAGCTTGCGGTTGATGATGGTAACTTCTGTTTCATCGTCATTTATGTACCAGGGGTTTACAGAAATACAACTTTTTAGTACTCTGAAAGCAAGCACAGAGCTGCCAGCGGCTGAGAAACGACCACTCATGTCAATAGGAACATAAATCTTGCAGTTGTAGGAATAGAAAAAGAAATAGGAGTTCACATTAGGTTGACGGAGAAGAGAAGATCGAAGAAGAAAAATAGAAAGTGGAAAGAAAGCAATCACCCTAAATCCAGCCTTTTATAGTTAGAGTGGATATTGTTGAGCGAATTAACGTTTGTAATATTGGTATATATGATATATGGTTCCGAAAGTATAATGTCACGTTGTCGCGACTAGTTCTACGTATTAAATCTCCCATCATATTGGATGAAAGGTTCTTGTTTCGATGCACGATGTGAGATATCACTACTGTAGATATCACTACTGTAGATATCACTACTGTAGATATCACTACTGTAGATATCACTACTGTAGATATCACTACTGTAG
>WURV02217406.1:0-10644 GCA_011762755.2 Epimenia babai
GGCGTATGAACAGAAATCAGGTCGTTAATGTAGGTCGGGCCGGTCTGATGAATGGCTTTGAAAACAAATGTAAGCACCTTGTGTGTAATTATAATTCGCTGCGTGACCGGTAGCCAGATGTACGAAACAGGCGAGGGCCACGCTGAAATGCTCCCTTTTTTTGCGCAGGGAGAAACACCCCGAGATGTACGGTCCGCGTTGCCCGCCGTCGGCGAAGTACCTGTACACGCAGAAGCAGGTCGAACACAAGTTACAGAACGATCCGGATGTGAGTGTATATACGGGTGTATGAACGAGACGGCGCCCGCCAGGGGGGCTGGGTGTGGGCCACGTCTGGCCCGTCTCGGGTGTTATTTTCACGCGATTTACGAGTATCGTCGTCGATGACTGGGGGGCGCTGAAACGACGACCTAGTAGCCGGAAACGTTCGAATATCATCGTGGCGTATGTGCGTAACTGTAAGCTGGGATCACCCCGTTGTCTGGGCCGTCGTCGGCCCTCAACGACGCTAGGCCTTTGTTGACTCTAGCTGTTCTACCTCGCTTACCGGTGTGGGGAAAACCGCGCGGTGAAAACCACTGCTTGACTTTCATTCGGACTCGCCAGTGGTTCCAAATGCCCGCAGACAAGTGAGACGACGAGGTAGCGGGGAGGTAAGCCCCCGTAGTGACCATCCAAAGAGCAGCTGTAGTCCAGCCGCACCTCATCGTAGAAGCCCTTACATAACCACACACAGCGAGGGCTACCCTCATCACGGCGAGCCGACGGCGTTTGAGTCATTTTTTCCACAAAAAACGCCACGGGTAGTATACAAGGAGCTTCTAAGTAACGATTTTAAAAAAATATTTGTTATCTCCCCTATGTTTGACACTATCCACAATAGAGCCATAAAATATGTATGTTTCTTCAAAATGTGCTATCTAAGTATGATAGGGAAGAGATCCACGGTCGTGTTGATTGAATTCTAACGATTTCACCAATACACTCGCTACCTGCGCTCGTTTGAATACGGTTCTGTCAACTAATAACGATAACAACAATAATAATAATTATTAAATCTCGCGTACCCTGTTGAAAAGTTACGAGAATCGCATTTGAGGTATAACTCTCGTATGTTTGATTGGCCCCTTCATAATTCGCGTTACTCCGATGAGAGATCGTTGCGCGCGTGCGATATTCGTGAATGATTTTAGGCCGACCCCAAGGAACTGCGCGTCTTCTACCTGAACAAGTGGTCCGGACTGAAAGAGAAGCGCAAAGCCAAATGGATCGCGACGGCCGACGAGTTGAAGCAGCAGTACAAGGTAGTCATCAGTCTCACCGTCTCGCTCCCCCACGCTTCTCATCCAACCGTATTGATTCATCGAGTGATATGGGCGGCAGACACGTTTGTTGGCTGATTAAATACCTGAGTATTACCCGAGTATTGCCCGAGTATTACACAAGTATTGCCCGAGTATTGCCCCAGTATTGCCCAAGTATTACCCGGGTACTGCCCTACTATTGCCCTAGTATTGCCTGTGTATTGCCCGGGTATTACACGGGTATTGCCCGGGTATTACCCGGGTATTACCCGGGTATTGCCCGGGTATTGCCCGGGTATTACCCGGGTATTGCCCGAGTATTGCCCGAGTATTGCCCGGGTATTACCCGGGTATTGCCCGAGTATTACCCGGGTATTACCCGGGTATTACCCGAGTTTTGCCCGAGTATTACCCGGGTATTGCCCGAGTATTGCCCGAGTATTGCCCTAGTATTGCCCGAGTATTACCCGGGTATTGCCCTAGTATTACCCGGGTATTGCCCTAGTATTACCCTGGTATTGCCCTAGTATTACCCGGGTATTGCCCGAGTATTGCCCTAGTATCGCCCTAGTATTACCCGGGTATTGCCCTAGTATTGCCCTAGTATTGCCCGAGTATTACCCGGGTATTGCCCTAGTATTGCCTGAGTATTACCTGGGTATTGCCCTAGTATTGCCTGAGTATTACCTGGGTATTGCCCGATTATTACTCAGTTTACCTGAGTATCACCTGATTACCTTGGTTTTACCTGATATTCCACGAATTACCCAGGACGACGTGGTTAGCTTCGCCAAGCTCTACCCCAGTCACGTGACGCCGGCGATGATCCGGTTCCTCGACGCGCGCGACAAACCGAAACCGGCACCGACCAACCCCGGTAACGACGCGCAGATCCAAGCGAGGCTCGGCGTCGCCGGTAGAGCCCCGCCCAAACCGCCCACGTGAGTCGCCGTCGCTACCGACAGAGAGTTCAGCGATCCTTTAGTCGTTTGATTCGGGTCGATTACGGGATTGTGTAGAACGATATTCGTTGAATCTGCGAAAAAACGATCTATACCTCGCGTATTGATGTCATGCGTGCAGCCGTGGGGGATGTTGGCGCCGGTGGTGCAGTGGTTAGAAGTGCCGCCTTCCGTGCGAGAAGTTGCGAGTTCGAACCAGCATAAAACAGGGATTTTTTTCCCGCGCCTTCCACGATAGGAAATGTTGCAAGTTAGTTTTAACCGTGACCATTATTTAGTCAGGGTCATTGCGCAGAAAATGGTGCTGAAAAATTGCCAGAAAATATTTTTAGACTAAAAAACATCATTCGCAGTCCTAGTGTTGAATTTCCTACTTTTCGTCTGCCCGTGTGCATAGGGATATTGCCCCGCGCATATTTGCGCACGCGCGTCGTGTATTTGTACTCAGGTTCCGTCAGCGACGCTGTATGTATTTGTGTATTTCTTGTATATCGTGGCGTATTTGTGGACAGATCCGGATACAGTCTGTTTTGTCAGCAAAATATGAAAAAACTACCGGACGGCACGCAGCAATCGCTCTCGGGCATTGCTCAGAAATGGAGATCGTTGAGCGGAGATGAGCGGTCGGTCTACAACAACGACGTCGTGTCTGTAAGCTTCTTGAAATATCGCACGTCAACCAATGTCACTCGTCACCAGTATCATATGTCACCGTCATCACATCTCACCAATATGACGGGCCACCATTATCACATGCCATCACCATCACATATACCATTATCACGTGTTCACCAATATCATGTCACTGTCATCAAGTGACACCAATATCATACGTCACCAGTATAACGTGCTACCATTATCACATGTCACAAATATCACATGCCACCAATATTGCATGCCAACATTATCACATGTCATCATTATCACATGCCACCATTATCACATGCCACCATTATCCCGTGCCACCAATATCACGGGCCACTAATATCACGGGACACCATTATCATGGGCCACCAATATCACGTACCACTATTATCACATGCCACAATTATCACATTCCACCAATATCACGCGCTACCAATATCGAGTGCCACCAATATCACTTAGCACCATTATCGCATGCCGCAATTATCACATTCCACCAATATTGCGCGGCTCCAATGATAATGCGTCGACCTCTTTCGTTACCCCGTGGAAACGATGGATCGTAGTAAAAACCATCCTCAGTTTCGGCAGACCGCTGAACTCTGTGTCTCCACGTCACCAATTCCGGACACCAACAGACCGCATAGACATCGCGCTCATCGCTAAATCTGCGATAGATGGCGCTTGCGTACAACGAGATATGCCTTCCCCAATGTTGAATAAATCATAGCAATAATTAAAATATCCACCATGTTTTTGAGATAGCGCTCTGGCTTACCCCGTTAGCTTAATCAGCGTAAATACGAGAAATACTTAGGTAGCAGTCACACAATTGTATGTCCGTGTCTATGAATTTTTTAGATACCCCAATTTTTTTTGGGTAAATTGCTCGATACGGCCCAATTTTGACGAAAGTGCTACTGACATTTATTTCACGTGTCTCAATTTCAGTTATGTCTAAATATCACCGAATTTTCGTCCGTATTGATTCGCAGTTATGGGAGGAGTATAAAATCCTCTATAAGAAGTACCTCGAGAGTCTGACGGACGAAGAACGCACGTTGGTCACTGAATTAGCCGTCAAAACTCCGAAAAAGGTCAGCTAGCCGCGATAACTTATTCGGGAATATAATTCCCTCCCTTGCGTGGAATAATAAAGAGCCCGTCAGAGCTACGTGTTGTATTACATTCCAGTCTGTATTGACACATAAGTACTGCCACCATATATTTGTGATTTATCTGATTTGGTAGATTACCTCCGTCCGTCTAAACCTCCCCCACCTGTCACCTGTGTACCATAAGGACTGTCACGCTGCTGCCCGTGGCCAAAGTGTCTTTGATAGCCATGTGTTAAAAGGGCACTATAAATCACTAAACCTCCATTTCAGTTCATTTCAAATTATTTGAATAACTTACATGTAGCCATTGTGTCCAGTGGCTATGTTGACCATCATTGCCCTGTAGCTATGTTGATCGAGGTGCAATGGTTATGTTAACCATCGTCCAAGGGCTGTATTGACCATTGTCCAGTTTAAAGTTATCAGGTGAAGTACCACATTTATACACTGCATGTATTACCTAAACCAAGGCTTCTGATGAAATATTCTGAACGCTATTCAGCGCAAATACAATACCTTCGACGCTCGGGTATCCCCTGTCAAGGTTATGTTAACCATTGTCCAATGGCTATGTTGACCATCATCTGGCATGATCGACGAGCCGAGATATATCAGTGCAGTGTGACATATTGGTGTGTATGATATATCGGTGTGCCAAGACATATCGGTGTGTGTGGTATATCAGTGCTTTGTGACATATAAGTGCATTGTGACATATTGGTGTGTATGATATATCGATGTGCCAAGATATATCGGCTACGTGTGATATATCATTGCTTTGTGACATATCAGTGCATTGTGACGTATTGGTGTGTATGATATATCGATGTGCCAAGATATATCGGTGCATGTGATATATCAGTGCTTTGTGACATATCAGTGCATTGTGACATATTGGTGTGTATGATATATCGGTGTGACAAGATATATCTGTGCGTGTGATATATCAGTGCTTTGTGACATATCGGCGCACATGATATATCGGTGCGCGGTGATACACCGGCGTGTTTTTTCATTCAGAAAAAGTCTTCGAAGTCGAGCGAGAAGGCGTTGCCGAAGTCGGCGCTCATGTGGTACATCAGCGAACACAAGGATGAGTACATGGAGCAACACCCGGATCACACATCCGACGAGGTCTTCGTCAACTTACAAGAAGAATACCTGGATCTGACCGACGAGGCGAAGGTTCGTCTAAGCATTGGTCCAGCTAGGATCGAGTGCGCCACTGTTGACAGTCCTCTAGGTATTCGTTCTACGTGAAGTAAGCCAAGTAAATTCAGCATTTATATCCCCGCGCTTTAAAGCTTCAAAGTCGCTCACCCACCTAGGCGAGAGATGGTTTGCGAGGACTCGCAGCGGGTGGGGGGTGGGGATTTGCAGCTCTATTACAGGCGCCGGCTCTCTTACTTTACCAGTGTATATTAATTTAATAATATAATAATAATAATAATGATGTTTTATTTTAAGTGCCATATTATCCCTTAGTCATTGTGACAAGATGGTGCCTATGACACTTTATAATATAAATAATAATAATAATATGTCTCCATGGCGCCTATATACATTTCGTGTAATAACTAACAAACTTATAACTAATTGAGTTATATAACACGATTTGCGTTGCCAAGAAAAAATTTCACCGGTACTTTTTTGCTGTCTAAGTCAACTGGAGCAATAAAGTACCTTGCCCAGGAATACACGGAAAAACACAACGGTATTGCCCGGATTCGAACCCTCCACCTTCTGGCTCGCGCGCCGGTGCTCTGAGCTATCCCATTACATAACATCGCACCAAGGGCACACATCCTCACCCATATGGATTGACGTAAAGGCCTTTTGCCACCCACCCACCCAAACTCCGGTACTATCCAGGCTAGAATAAAAACCGGTGTTAGAGTCTCACCGCCTTCCCACCACCCTCCCACCCCTCTAGTCCAATGATCCCACCACGAGGTTAATTTCTCCTCGAAACTACTATCTCGCGTCGTCTAGGATTTTACATATTAATTATCTCATGATTATCCTCTCCCGATTTTTAATATGCCGCTCAACGCTCCACCCCAGGCTAAATACAAGGACATGGAGTCGCTGCATCTCCCACCAAACCAGACGAGAATTACGAATTTTTTGTACGTATATTTCTGTTGTTATTTTGTGCATCAGTTGTCCTTCGCGACCCTCATCGACCTCACGTTACTCTTTGCTCGCATGCCGCATGCACGATAAACAGTCTGGCCTCGCTAAAAAGCATTCGTTTCAGTTTGTCTCGCTCATTTTCTCTGTCTCTGTCATTTTCTCTCTGTCTCTGTCATTTTCTCTCTGTCTCTGTCATATTTTCTCAATCTCTGTCATATTCTCTCTGTCTCTGTCATATTCTCTCTGTCTCTGTCATTTTCTCTCTGTCTCTGTCATTTTCTCTCTGTCTCTGTCATTTTCTCTCTTTCTCTGACATATTCTCTCTGTCACTGTAACTTTTCTCTGTCATTTTTCTTTGTTTCTGTCACTTTCTCTCTGTCTTGGTCATTTCCTCTCTGTCTCTTTTCATTTTCTTTCTGTCTCTGTCGTTTTCTTTCCGTCTCTGTCATTTCCTCTCTGTTTTTTTCGTCATTTTCTCTCTATTTCTATTATTTTCTCTCTGTCTCTGACATTCTCTCTACCCTTTGCTTGCTTACCTTTCATCCCTGCATCTTGCTCTCCATATCTGTCATTTTCTCCCCATCTCCATCAATTTCACTCTGTCCTGGTAATCTGTTTTCTCTATATGTATCTGTCTTTTTGAAATTTCATTTTACCCATTAATTAGTCATGGCATTGTGATCTAAATCTCCACCAAACGGCAAATAGTCTCTGATTATTCCTTCTACGGATTACGGAGCCTGGTGATCCATTGTCAATTTTTTGTTTCTGTTGGAGGGGGCGGGGTTCTGTTACACCGGTGATCACCATCTTTAATTGGTCCTCATTTCTTGGTTTATGTTGACAGTCGTATTGGTCTTCAGTGATGACTGAATGCAATCCTATACATTCATGTAACAGAATAATTCTTGTATGTAATTATATGCTGTATGTAGAGTAAGTAATTCTTTACTGTAGAGTAATTCTTTACTGTAGAGTAAGTGATTTTTCACTGTAGAGTAATTCTTTACTGTAGAGTAAGTAATTCTTTACTGTAGAGTAAGTAATTTTTTACTGTAGAGTAAGTTATTATTTACTGTAGAGTAAGTTATTATTTACTGTAGAGTAAGTAATTCTTCACTGTAGTGTTTCTAATGCAGCCGATTGCTCCTTGCACTATTTCTGGTCAACAGTTTTAAATGATATTACTGCCACAGTAGAGGGCTGGCACCCTCAGAACTGAGCAATAACCTCCACATAACCAGTCCGGCACCCTAACAACTGAGCAACAAAGGCGGTATAGTGCTTGATATTTGGTATTTCAACACCTTTAAAAACGCTGACATTTATAGTCCTTATGAAACCAGAGATATAAAAAGATATAAAAAGATATAAAAAGATATAAAAAGATGTACAAAGATGTACAAAGATGAGGAATGATTGACTAAATAAAATAATTAGCCGAGTTGCTATGTGTGCTAAAAGGACGCTAAATGCAGCAATGCCCGCAAGGTAGTCTCATGTAGCTCGGTTATTTAATTGGTCCCTAAACATCGCCGATGTGTTTGATATTTTAATACACTCGGTCGATAAAAGACGATTCTTGTTACCGCACACAAAGAGACAGCTGTAGCATATACGGTGTGTGTGTCTACTAGTCTACTATTAGCGAATCGATTAACCTGTATTGCTGTATTGGTGTATTGCTGTATTGGCGTATTGCTGTATTTGTGTATCGGTGTATTGCTGTATTGGTGTATTGCTGTATTGGTGTATTGCTGCATTGGTGTATTGCTGTATTGGTGTATTGCTGTTTTGGTGTATTGCTGTATTGGTGTATTGCTGTATTGGTATATTGGTATATTGCTGTATTGGTATATTGCTGTATTGGTCTATTGCTGTATTGGTGTATTGCTGTATTGGTTTATCGCTGTGGTGTGCTTTTTTGTGCAGTAAAGAAACACAAAATGGAACGGACGATGAAGCGTTGATACCGCCGAGAAAACCGCCAACAAAGTACGTTCGTAGTTCACAGTACTTGTCATATCTCTCAGCTTATTGCTGCATTCGTATTTAACTGTCACATCTGTCGCTATCAGGCACGGTGAGTCCAACGCCGCGTTGTGGAAAATTACCCAAATTTGTAGGTCGTGCACACGGCGATGCGAGTCTTTCATCAGGCATGATTGGGAAACTTTATGATTCAAGCGTCGCATTGTGGAAAAATACCAAATTTGTAGGTCGTTCACACAGCGATGCATGTCTTTTATAACATGATTGGGAAAACTTTATGATTCAAGTGCCGCGTTGTGGAAAATTACCAAAATTTGTAGGTCATGGACACAGCAATACATTTTTGCATCAATTTCTTCCTATATATTTATCATTGCTTATTTTACATTGTAAAATTTTGTATATATATATATATATATATATATATATAAACATAAAAATATAAATCATAATTCACCTGTTGAAAGTTTTTACATACATAAGCGATGTACATTTTGTAGTGAGCCATGAAGGCGTTACCACCATGTGTTTACCCATATATACGTTGCGTATATTAACCATAATTATCTTCATGTTTTTGTTCACCGGGGCTTATGCCCGCTGAGCTCTATTAATCGGACTTCGTCTGTCGTCCGTCCGTCCCTCCATTCGATGTTAACATTTTCTTTAAAAATCTTCTCAAAAACCATTTATCGTAGAGCTCTGCCATTATTTGCCAGTTGCAGCTCTGCAGATATTATCCTTGGGTTGGTCTCTTTTAGATTTCTAAAACACATCATCATCATCAAGGCAAGGGGAAGTAATTTCTGGCGATGTTTGTAATGTTATACTGTTTGTAATACTTCTCAAACAAATTCAAATTTTCTAAATGTTTACAATGTTCCGGAAGAGCATTTTTAGGCCTCTTTGGCCTTTTGTTTTAATATCTGAATGAGTGTTTTGAGGCATGTTTGGCGTCTTGTTTTAATACTCGAGTGTCTGGAGGCCACTTAGGCCTTTTTGGCTTTTTTTAGTTATTGTTTGTTTTTATTTTGCAATTTTGTTTTTTATTTTAAGTTTTTGTTCAAGTTTTATTCAAAATTTTCTTTTATTTAATAGTTTTCATTCCTTCTTTTTTATTTTTCTGTTTTTTATTTTTTCCGATAGTCAGGTGAGCATCTTGAGGCCTACTTGGCCTATGTCTAGAGATTTCATACTTTGAACTTTTATGCTGATTATCCACATCTGCAACAGTACGCTGTATTTTTCACATTAATCCGATTATCCACGAAGTAAACATCGAGTAACGTTTTTGTCAATGAACATAGAAAAATACTTGTGTCATAAACGAACCTATCCATATATTCATAGAAGTGTTCTATGTGCGAATTTTGTGGTCTCTTTCTCCCTTTTCTTTGTTTAAATTCATAGATTTTGTAAAAAATTGCGTATTTTCTAAAAAAAAATTTTTGATCTGTGCCGGCTTATTATAGCGGTAATATACGTCTGTTTTTTAACCTTCTGTTGTGGATTTTCCACCTCATCATTTGGGTTTTTTTCCTACTGATTTAATTTTTTTATATCTTATACATTGGAAAGTTTCCACTGTACAGTCAAGCGCGGTTAATCCGATGACCGGCGCTCCGGATTCGCCAGTACTCCGGAATTTTCCTTACTTTTTTTGGCTCATCACTCCAGATATGTTAAAACTTGATTTTTTCCTCAATTTTTTTTCGAGAATACCAGAGACGTTTCAAACACGATCACCATGACATGGCAGCATACGATTGCGGCCTTTTTCCCAAAGAATTAATCAATAATTTTGCACACGATGCTGACTAGTAATTCACATAGTTATAAATTATGATCATACTCCATTTCTCACCGTGATTTATTAAACCGGATATTTGTTAGTCCGGCCAAATTTGTTTGGAATGTAGCAGTTTTGACTCACGGCGCTAGACTGTTTATCGGAATTTTTTTACTTTATTTGTGACTTCTTTGGCCCCTGGTTTTATTTTTTATGCTAAATTAGGAGTTTTTCATTACATATGTTTTTTTTCCAGCCTGTATGTTAGCTTCTTTTCTTTCACTTTTATTGTTGGTTTTTTCCACCCTGTACGTTAGCTTCTTTTCTTTCACTCTATATTGTGAGTTTTTTCCACCCTGTATGTTAGATTATTTTCTTTCACATTACCGTATATACTCGCCTATAAGACGGTTTTTAAAGACAAATTTTCAATCCTTAACGTCTGCCCCCATCTTACAGGCGGGTCAATAAAAATTAAATAATTTTGGGCAGTAAAAATATACCGATACGTACCATCAGACGTCTTTCTGTTGCATTCTCTTTTCAGGTAATGCCTCCCAGTCGCGACTATTACTATTAAGATTACTACGATTAACTAGAAATATAATAAGCACATTTAGCGTTCGTCACATTTATTAGAATACAACATAGGGTAAGTTTCCCATCCAAATTATAATGGCGACCGATCGCCGTGAATG
>WURV02217417.1:0-10644 GCA_011762755.2 Epimenia babai
CGTTCTTGACGTCGGTGGCCTCTGCGGTGGTGATGGCTTCCACGCGGTCATTATCCGCTAGCAGTTCGTAATCTTTCTGGGCATGGACGTGGATATGTTCGCCATCTTTTAGGTCCTCCATGCGCAGTTCATTGTGACCTTTGCCCTTTGGCGAGGAATAAGTTCCCCACACGGTGCGGGTTTTGTTGGCTGGCAAGGCGTAGGGGGGCAGGTAGCGACCGTTAAAGAGGCGACCCACCACCACGGGGCGATCGGGGTCCCCGCCTTCAAACTCCACCAATACCTCCCAACCGACACGGGGTAGCAAACTAGCCTGCGCCAGGTGGGATTGGCTTACCCGAACCCACGCGGAAGAGGTTTCATCATAAGGAGAATGGCGATCCCACACGAAGCGAACCCGCACGCGGCCAAACTTATCCGTATGGATCTCATCGCCCTTGGGCCCCGTAACAATGGCCAGGTGAGGTCCCGCCGCCAGCGGCTTTGGGATCGTCTGCTGGGGTGCGTACTCTTCCTTGGCGGGTTGGGCGGTAAAGTGATTGGTGTAGTTGAGTACCTCACTTGAACCGCTGCGGCCCCCCCGCTCGTAATAGTGCTCCACCGAGGTCACCAGCCAGTTGGTTTCCTTGGTATTCGGCAAGTCGAAAAGCTGCGCCTTGTGGCCTGGCGTCATGCTGGCAATGCGGCTTGCACCCGACGATTGCAACCTGCGAGAAAGCTCAGCCGCCAGCCGGCGCTTTGCTCGGAACTTCAGCGATTTAGCCTCCACCAAGTGGGCGGGAAATTGGTAATCTTCGCTGAGCGTTTTCTCGCCCAACTTCTTGCTAGCGTCCCCCTTGAGAGCCACGGAGGGCTTTTCCCAGTTACGGTCGCCTAGGGTATACTGGTTAACGCCGTAGTTGAGTGCGGCAGAAAACCCCGTCACGATGCTGCAGTCGTCAGCCGGCGCGTAGAGATTATGGGGATATTGGTAATCAGGGCTGAGGGTGGCGAGGCCGTTGTTCGAATCGGCCAGGGTTAGCTCCACGCCGGACTTCGTGTACTCGAAGTAGTAGAAGATGCCCTCTTCTTCCAATAGGCGGGCGATAAAATCGTAGTTGCTCTCCCCCAATTGGGTGCACACGGCCCGCTTCTCGTAGCTGCCCTCAAGCCGCGATTTCACCTTCGATAGGCCGTGCTGCTTCAGGACTTCCTTGACGATGGTGGGCGCATCCTTATCCGTAAAGAGGCGCATATCATTGGTGAGGGTCAAACCATGTAGCGGAGAAACGAGCAAGAGCTCCAAGTAGCCATGCACGTCATCCACGCTGCGAGCACCTGCGCCGGCCTCGTAGACGGTTCCGATGAAGTAGCGCAGCACCTCCTCCCCGCAGCTCACCGTCACGCTGGCCACTTTGCCCAGCAAGCCTTCGGGGCTGATGTCCGTATTGGTCATCTCCGCCACGAGGCGAATCTCCGGCAGCTCGGAGATGCCTTCCAGCACCGAAAGCCGCTGCAGTAGCAGCGTGCCTTGGGGCACGTCCTGCACGCTAAGTTCAATCTTCCATGGGTCGCGAGGGTCGAAACTCATCAGTTATGCTCCACTTTTGAACCGGACTCCACGACGGTGGCACCGATATTTGAAATCACGGAGCTGCCGATGATCACTTCTCCAGACTTTACGGTAATGGCAGATTTACCCACTTTCAGGGTTACTTCCTTGTCAGCTTCGATTTCGAGGGTGGCCACCATAATGGTGACCGCTGCGCCCGCCTTATAAGAAAGCGCATTGGTGGCGGAATCAGAGAAATTCCCGCTAGCGGAGATGGTCTGGGCTCCGCCAATTTTCTCAGCGTAGTCCCCCTTCGATACCTGCAGAACCCCAGCCTTGCCGCTTACATCCCGCATACCAGCGGTTTGCTCGGAGGAGTTGCCCTTCACCCGTTGGCGTAGCTCCTTCGTGACCTCTTCTTCGTAACTCATGGTGGCGGTGGCGGCGAAATCCTCTAGGACTTCCCGGGAGAAATCAGACGTTACATCCACCTTATTGTTTTTGGAGACCTTCACCGAGCGATTGCCCTTGGCCTCCTCTACCAAATCTTTGCCAACGTTGGCCTCTTGGTTGGCATCCACACTGCGCTTGCGGTCCCCGTTGACGGTGAGGGAGTGAGAGCCGTCCACCTTCAGGTTGCGATCGCCTTCCACCTTTTCGTTGCGGTCAGCGCCCACCAGAAGCTGAGCGTCTTTGCCCACCTCCACTTTGCGGTCTTTGCCCACCTTTACGGTGCGGTTATTACCAATCGTGACAGCGCGATTGTCCCCAATGGTGACGTTCATATCCTTCGCCGCGTGCCAGCGGAACATCTCCGACTTATCCCGGTCATCAAAGAAGAGCTCCGAGCGGGTGCCGTCGGACTTGGATGTGGGCGTCGTCAATGCCGATTGGGTCTTGTTGGCCGGCATTGCATAGGGCAGAGGGTGGGCGCCATCGTGTACATGGGCCAAAAGAACGCGATCCTCAGGGGATTCATGCACATATACCGAACCCACTTCCCAACCGGTGCGGGCAAACACCAGTGAGTCGCGCATCTGGGGCTGGCTTACGCGAATAGGCTGAGTTGCCTTTTCCGTCTTATCCGTTTCCCGGTCCCAAAAAGGTTTTGCCCACGCATGCCCGTCTTTGTCCGAGTAGATTTCCTTGCCTTTCGGACCGACAACCGCGCCCATTTCCATGCCCATTGCCTCTTGGTGGTGGGGCTTGGTGGCAGGGCGATAGGGCACCTTGACCGGAATCGCGCGGAAGCGGCAGCGCCCCTTGGCACCGGTGCTGCCTACGCTTCCCCGGGCCTCAAAACTGTAATAGACGGAGACAACAAAGAGGCTCGCATCAGCGGTTTTGCCGTCGTATTCGCATAGTTTGAACTGGCTTCCGGCGTAAATGGAAACGCCCAACGCGTCCCCTTCCCAGGTTACCCCGTCCCATTGGCCCGCTTCTTGGCGGAGCTTCGCTCGGGCGGAAATCTTGGCCTCCGAACGGGTGCCACCGGGATAAGAGAAGCTATACCCGGCGCTGGCATCTGCTTTGGCACTAGCAGCCAATTTGCTCGTGGGCGCGGAGGGGTCGTAGTGATCGAGATGAACCCCTCGGGCCCGGCGGCTGCGAAGTACCCGCACTCTTTGAGCCCAAGCTTCATTCGCCGCATCTTCCCCCCAATAGCGGTAGTTCAACTCAGGGGTATGGGGTTTTGGCGCAGAGGAAGATGCCCCGCTAATCTGCAAGTCACCGGAGGATTGGGGATCGAAGTAATAGTGCAGGCCATCGTCAGCGAGCAGCCGTTCGATAAACGCCCAGTCGGTCTCATTTCGTTGGAGGCAGTAGGGGCGTTTGGGGAGGGCGCCAGCGGACGTCCACTTTGCCTTTACCGCCGCGCCACTATCGCTAAGTACGGCGTTGACAATATCCTGGCAGGACTTGTCCATGAAAACTTGCGTATGCCGGCCGTAGCAGAGGGGCAAAATAGCTGGCTCCAGCCGCCACTCTAGCCGGTTGCGTTCGTCCTCCGCTGACGCGTCCTTATGGAGATAGCGAGCTCCGGCAATGCGGCCCGCGTATACGTGTTCTTTCCCGAACTTATCGCGAATGGTCAGTTCGCCTGTTTCGCCGATCATGCCTTCCAGCTCAGGGCCGCTTAGGCCCACGTCGCCAGTGCAATAAAAGACGAAAGGCTTGGAGGCATGGGCCTCCCCCTCGCAATCCGTTAGGTCGTAAGATTTGCTTCCGACCTTCAGTGTCAAGTCGCTTGCCATTTCCTAATCCTGCCAAGTTGGGCTTGCCGGCAATTTTCACACCGCTAGAGCCCTTCAGGGTAACCATACCGATCAGCGCTGTGCTCGCCGGCGTGAGGCTGACGATGGAGCCACCCGCGATCATGGTGAGGCCGGCTGAGGCGGTGAGTGACACTGTTTTAGCCTTGATTTGCAACGAGCCTCCGGGGCTAGTGAGGTTGATCATGCCGCCCACCGAAATGGTGGAGGTCTTTTTCGCATAGCGCGTTACGCCCTTCTTCGCCTGCACCAGGGCAGCGCCGCCAACGGTCACGTTTACTTTGCCGCCAACTTCTTCTGCGTGGGACTTGTCCTTGGCTTCCCACTTCAGTTGGGCGGTCGCGGTTACTTTGGTATCGCCGGCGACGTAGCGATCGCTGCTTCCTTTGACGGCGCGATTGATATTTTTCGTGGCTTTCCAGGTAGCGCTCTTGGTGACCACCTCGGCGTAGGTGCCCTTGACGGAAACTGTGCGGTCGCCGGTGACGCTTTCACTTGAGTCCTTATCAACCTGCCATGTGAAGCCACCTTTGGTATCTTCGGTAAGGTTTTTGGCGACGGACTCGGTGCGATCTTTGCCAATCCCCTGGCCGTAGTCTTTCGTGATGGCGGTGGAGTGGTTGCCCTTAATGAGCCACTTCTGGTTCTTTTCAATGCGGGTAGTTTGGTCGGTTCCAACGGTGAGGGTATCGTTATGAGCAGTGGTCTCCGCCACGTCATTTTCCACAGTGGCATCGTAGTCCTTTGAGGCATCCATATGCAGGAGCATGGCGTCTTTGGTGTCGTCAAAACCGAAGGCGTTATGCTTCTTGCCGCCCTTGCTCGTAAGCGTTTGAAACAAGGACTTTGGGTTATCACTGGCGCCGCTGTGGGCCGGGCGGTGTTTGCCATTATTAAGGCGCCCAACCACGAAGGGCCTCTCGGGCAAGCCATGCAGATAGCGCAGGGCCACCTCCCAACCCATGCGGGGCAGGTGCATGGAGCCACCTAGTTGCATTTGGGTAGATCGCATCCAGGGGGAAGCCTTCGCTGGGTCCTGTTTGCGTTTAGATGGAATGGTCTCGGGGTTTTCACAGAAGAGGCGCGTGCGCACCCGGCCATACTTATCAACATGGATTTCTTCGCCCTTCGGACCCACCACCTCCGCCAAATGGGCGCCATGCACGAGGCGTCGGGCATTTGGCTTAGGAAAGGGGGGCCGGTAGAGCAGGGCGAGGGGAAGCCCCACTAGCTCCGTGCGAAATCGCAACCCGGCGCGCTTGGTGCCTTCGTAGCCCTGCAAACGCACGTGCTGGCTTTGCGAAAGGATGAAGTACTTTTCGCAAAACGCCGCAGGCATGGCGTCCACCAGTTCAAAATACTGCCCCGGCAGCAGATAAGGGGAATTGGAGCTGGCTTCAAACCGGCTTGAGCTTGCGGCGACGCTCTCAGCGATTTGCGTCGCTTTTTTGCCGCCATCCGCCTGGGTATCAAAGCCTCCAGGGTAGAGGTAGAGTTCTCCGACGGGCTCCTCGGCCAAGCTGGCCTTGCTGGTCAGGTCAATGCCAGGTGTCTCGAAGTTCCAATCGCCTGCGCAAACGTGGCTGGGGACCCGTATGGCCCGACGTCGGAAGGTGCGAATGGTATAGGGGTCGTCCGCAGTCTGGTAGCCGAAGGGGATCTTCGCACCGCCGGGTGCATCCACGGGTTTTGCGGAGCTAGACGTATCGTGAACCGCCACTTCGCCGGTCTTCGGGTCGATATCAAAGTACCAACCCTCGTAGGCGAGCATGCGCACGAGGAACGCCCAATCGCTTTCGCGATATTGGACGCAATATTCCCATTTCTTGCCCGTGCCCTTCACCGCAAAAGAGCTCTTGAGCTTCGCGCCCGAGTTACTTGTCTTGAACAGCTCCTTGATGATGTCGACGGAGGTCTGCTCTTGAAAGCTGCGAATGTTATCCCGAGTGGTAAGCCAGTGCACCGGATGCATCAGTTCAACCCGGTAGCGGTAGGTATCCACCTCACGGCGGGAAAGTTCCATCTCCCACACCCGAAGCTTATGAGATACCGCCACGCCTGACCGCAACTGGAGGGAAAGGACCATGTCCTTGTCGATGAAATCATCGAGTGCCACTGGCTCCAGCAGCCCAATCTCGACGACGGCCCTGGTGGGGGTGCTCACGCCTCCAAAGATGTCCGCGGCGTAATAGCTCGCGCCTTTGAAGGCCGAGTCGTCGAGCGCAATCGAGATCTCAAACTCGCTCCAATCTGCCATCGCTGTAGCTTCTCCAATCCGGTGAAGGGGTAAGGGTGGGTCACGAGTGACGATATCGACATTCGCTACGGGCTGCCGAGGAAATTTGGAAACCAGCTGCCAATGCTTCCTACGGACTTCGGGCCAGTGCCAAGCAAAGCCCATGCCGCTTGAGCACACGGAAGCTTCATTTCAGGCCCGTCGAGGCCGCCTAAACCCCTGAGTTGACAAGCGCCCCCAGGAGCGTAACCCCTATGAGCATGAGCAATGGCGACCCGCAGAAGAGCCCGGAAAATGACGCCCCGAACGCTGAGTTCCAAGTGGACCTGGAGAAGCTGGCGGGCGAAGAAATTCCGGACGACTTTCCTACGCTGGCGGCGGTGTTGCTGGTGAAGGAGGGGGAGCGGTATGTGGCGCTGTGGCAGAACCGCCGGCTCGGGGTGGAGCTCGGCCAAGGGGTTCACCCCGTCGTAGTGGCGGGTGCGGTTGCACGGAAAGGGCGTTTGGTCGTGGGCCGGGAAGGCGAAAGGCTGATTATTTTCGGTGCGTTGCGTACCCAGCCAACGCCAGGCATCGACGAGGCGGAGGAGTATAAAATCCAAGCGGACCGCATCCACCTAGAAGCGGGCCACGAGGTGCGTCTGAAGACGGAGGCCGCGAAGTTGGTATTGCGGGCGAGAGGCTACGTTGAAACGGTTGCCGACCGCATAACCACCCGCGCGGAAACGGTGCATCGCATCGTGGGGCGCATGCTCCACCTGAACTAGCGGCCGAAAAAGACGGCGCCTGCGGGTCAAAACCCCGGTAAACTGGCCACGGGCTACGCTGTCACGGGGCCAGAGGGGGCCGTGGGCAAGCCGAGATTCGGCCGGCCGGATGGGGGCCATCGTGAGGGGCTTTGGCCGGCCATCGGAGGACTTGGCCGCCACCTTGAGGCCTTCGGGCAGCAAAATTTCCGCGCCGCCATGTCGGCCCGACAATTGCCTAAAGGACACCCGCAGCCATGAGCGCTGCAAGCCCGCAGAAATTCCGCTAACCTGCTGCAGCCTACGACTGGGCTGCTCAACTTTAGGAGTTGGTTCATTGCCTCTCGCCAATCAATTTCGCTTCGTGGCCAGCGTGGCCTCGGGACATACGGCCATGTGTTTTCCCGACACATGCAAAACGCCCACTCCCGCCGGTCCGGTGCCGATCCCTTATCCCAATATCGCCATTTCAGCGACCATGGGGCCGGGCTACACCACGAAGACGTTTAACCTTGGCACGCCCATGTGGACGAAGAAGGGCAAGACGGCCATCTCCAACGGAATGCAACCAGGCGCCGCTGGCGGGGTGATGTCCTCAAAAATCATGGGCATGTGTGAGCTGGTGATGGCGAGCATGGACGTAAAGGCAGAGGGGGGCGAAGTGGCTCGTACCCTGGACATGACCGATAGCAACGGCTGAGGTAGACCATGCCCGGAAATAAAGGAATCGGAACCTTGCTCAACGCGGGCGGCGGCAGCGTTCCCATGTCCGCCCAAAGCCCTGCCTGCAAAGCCTATGCGGCCACCGTGGACCAGTTCTGCGCCGCTAAGGGCGACGACCAACGGGGCACCTTCAATGATTACTTCTTCGAGACGCTCAAGAAGGACAAGCCCGTCGGCACGGAGATGGCCAAGAAGATTAAGGGCGATTCCAAAGTCACCGGCGCTGCCGCTTCCAAATCCATCGCAAGCAAGGTGGCGAAAAGTTCCGGCGCGGGTTCCGCTAGCGCAAAACGCATCCTGCAAACCGACGCCGCTGGCAAAGTGGACAATAGCAAGATTCCTGACTTCAGTGCCTGGTCCAAGTTCGGCGCCCCGTGGCTGGATAAAAAGGCCCCAAAACGCACGCCCGTTTATCCAGAGAACAACTTGGAGCATAAGGCCATTGAGGTCAAATCTCCGGGGGATACTTACGAACCGGGTAAGTTGGAATCCTACCAATCGCTCACGCCCGATTTGAAGGTGGTGGAAGTTGGTTGCGAAACCTGCGGCGAGAAGTGCAAAGACGGCAATCGCTGTTGCTAATGTGTCGGAATTAAGAGAACTCAATGGCCATGAATGCTTCCCCTGCCCAGCCAGGTTCCCCCGCTCAAGCCGCACACCACCCGGGTATCGGCGGGGACGGCCAAACCTTGGATATTCGCTATGCGGGCCACAGCGATTGGCAGGAAGTTAGCTTTCGTATTCGCACCTCCGAGGAGCCCGAGGTGCCCTTGGCCCTGTGGGCGGTGCAGGGCTGGCTACAAGCGATTAACCTCGGTGGCGGTGGAGGTGCGCGCTTTGCCCCGGAGCAAGGCGCAGCAGAGCTTCTGAGCGCAGTGGTAGAGGGCGCCGCAGCGGACGACCCCAAGGCCGCCGAGTGCTTGGGGCAGCGGCTGTCCTTCCGGGCCCGTGTGAAGGCGGTGGACGAGCGTTTCGTGCGGGCATTGCTGGAGCAGGCTGCCTGCTCGGCGGGCAAAACTCCGGCGACGTTGCTTTCCTTCGTCGGTAGCTACGTCCCCCTCGCCAACGAGCGACGAGCCATCAATACCAACGATATGCAACATTGGCTTGGAGACGTGGACACCTATCCGGAGCGTTGGGCGAGCCTGCGCTGGCGATTGGTATCCAAGAGTTGCCCCCGGGGTATGAGCCTGGCGGTGCAGCTGCAAGGTGCGAAGGCGGAAACCCACTTCGAGGCCTTCGAAGCCATGGTCAGCGCCTGGCAGGATGCGGTGCAGTCCCACCCAAATTTGGCGCGAAAGGGCCGGGGCGTGATGAACCCCCAAGCGCAAATCAGCCGGAGTGGCTCACGGCTTCTGGCGCGGCTCGCACTCTTCGACTACCACCAAGTAACCACCCGAAATACCTTGGTAAACATGCTGCAGCGTTTTCACGCAAAGGTCTCACCCATCGCAGAAGCAGAAGTGGGCTTTCCTGGCTGAGGAGGGCTTAACGGCAAGCCCCCGCCCCTCTTCGAATGGAAAACCAACGAAAAGCTAACGGGGGAGGTGCAAAGGCTCAATTGCGGGCCTCTAGCGGTGCGGCATTTACTTTCCGGTGCCCGCCGTTGGTTGGGCGGGGGGGTTTTCCGTTTTTGCCTTGGCTGCTTCCTGTGCGCGCTTAGCCGCTTTGGCCGCCGCAAGCTTGCTCTTGCGCTTGAACTTTCGGAGCACAGAGGGCTTTACTTCAAGCCGTAGCAAGGTGCCCACGGGGGGCTCCACTGGTTGGCTATATTGGTTTTGAGCCAAGATCCGCACCGGGGAGATACCGAACTGTTTGCCGATGGATGCCAGGGTTTCGCCCGCGCCTATGCGATAATAGAGCACGTTGTTTTCGCTTTCCATCTCGCCGGCATTGCCGCGCCAGTGAAACTCTTTTTTGCGCTTTCTGCTACGCCCGCGAGTTGCAAGCAAGCGCTCACTCCCGGAGCCCGCCACCTCCGGCTTGCCTTCACGGGCTTGCCTCCGGTCCGACAGCGCGCCTTTGCTGCCGCCGGTTTTGCCAGGTGAAGCTTGGGGGTTGCCCCAGTCAAAGCGGGAGGAGACCTTCGTATCCAAACGGCCTTCGTTGCCCTTTTCCGAAAGCAAGCGCGGCAACATGGCTTGGGCTCGCGCTAGGCCTTCACTTGGAATGTGCACCGTCATAAGGCCAAAGCCCTTAGGTACCCGAGAGCGGCGAAACTCCGGGTTGAGCTTTCGCAAGCGACGCAAAGATGTCCCCGCGGCACGGGCCACCAACGAAAGGCGTACGCCGCCGGGCACCTTCAATGGGGATACCCTCAGAGGTGGTTCCTGATCCGCCGTGGAGAAATCAAACTGCCGGAGGTGTTTTAGCACCACCATCGCGGCCATCACTTTTGGCACATAGCGGGCGGTTTCACCTGGCATGGAGCCATCCACCGAGCTCAAATCCCAAAAGTTATGCGTGCCAAGCTCTGCCATGCGGCGCTCCAGGGACGAGTACCCCAGGTTGTAAGCCGCAATCACGAGCTCCCAGTTGTGATAGCGCTCGAAGAGGTCGGCCAGGTGTTGAGCTGCCGCTTCCGAAGCTGCCCACACATTACGCCGCTCATCGTAGGTTCGCCCTATGCGCAAACCGTAAGCTCGGCCGGTCTTCTCCATAAACTGCCACATGCCAACAGCGCCGGCGTGGCTACGGGCGATGGGGGAGAGACCACTCTCAATATAGGCAATGGCCTGAAGCTCTTGGGGCAGGTGATGGTTCCGCAGCGCCTGGCTGATGATCTCCTCGTACATGCCTGCACGCCGCAACCACTTTACAAATAGCTTTCTGCCTTGGTGGGTTCGGGTGAAGAAGCGCACGTAGCGCACCACCTTGGGGTTTTGAGGCACATCGACGTGATCAGGGGAACTTGCGGGGGCTGGCGAGGGGGTGCGGTAAGCGCCGTAGCCGCCATAGCCACCTCGCGCCGGTGCGGGCTGGGACCAGGGATCCGCCGCGGGAGGCAAGCCGAATCCAGGACTCGGCTGACCATAGCCGCGAGGCGAACCTTGGTAGGGCATGGCCCTCGCCCATGGATCCATTGGCGCGCGGGCAGGCGGATAGGCGAGAGCTGGCGGGGGATACGCTGGGGGG
>WURV02217439.1:0-10641 GCA_011762755.2 Epimenia babai
CTGCCCAAAATTTACTTATTTTTATTGACCCACCTGTAAGACGGGGGGGTGGGGGGTGGGGGGGTAGACTTTAAGGATTGAAATTTTGTCTTTAAAAAGCGTCTTATAGGCGAGTATATACGGTAATTATATGAACTATAAAGTACATATTGAGCTGTAGGCTATTTCTTGCTCTGGTGCGTGTTTCAGTGAGGGTGTTAGGGGGAGAAGAGGCTGCTCCAACGATCCGTATTCTACCCAGTATTGACTTTGGTTAGTGACATACTATAACTGCACTCTGTGAACTCAAATAACAAAATGTGTGATAGAGACACCCGAACCAATCGATAGATAGACGATAGATAGACGCTGATGTGACTCCCATAATGTCAGCCAGCGTGTAGGAGTTATGTTCTTTATGCTCTCGCCTCGTCGCTCGTACAATAGTACTCGCCCTCGTTTGTGAGATGCGCATTTCATAATACCACATTAACCCAAATACCTTCCGGCTGGTGTTGAGTGTTGAGTGCTGAGCAGTCGTCCTCTATCATATAACCTACATTCATCGTCACAGATATCTAATGGGATATTGGTCACATTATTACTTGTGAGGAATTTCCAGTAAATTCCCTGATAAATGCTGACAGTTTTTAAAAACCCTCAGTCAATAAGGATATTTGTAAATTTTCTCATACTTCTCAGAAGAATTCCTAGAGTAAAACGCCTCGATTTAGTTGAAAATCTGCCCAATTTCTTGATTAGAACGAGACAGTTTCAATTCAGCAAAAAATAATTAATTCACAGTTTTTAGATTTTCGAAAGGATTTCACAACAGCAGCCTACTGATAAACTATGTGTACTCAGACAATCCGGGTGTTATTGATATAACAAATTGCTCAATTATTGAACGGGTACACTGTACTACATAAAATACCATTGGCCTCTAATATCCTCTTATACTTTATTGATCTCACAGGCTATTTTGCTTACAACTGTATATTAATATAATCTGTAACATTAGAGTCATTTTCGTGACACGGCAACAACATTAGCTGTATTCAGCCACGACTTTAACCTCTTTACCATTACTGTGCTCTTACTTCAGTCAATGGAGTAAGACCTTTTCTCCTCCTCTGTCACATAACACTTGGTATATACTTTATTGAGATCATTATGTGTATCATTAGAAATAACCATCGGTAGGTTATTATCAACTCTTGAAATGTTATGTATGTAAATAGTTTCACATAACACAACTGTATACAGTGACCTACCACTACCACGCCCATCATAGGTCGACAGATTGCTGTGTTGTTTGAGTTTACAATTTAACAGACTACTAACACTTTCACTGAGTTATGTCCAGCACAATTTTTTTAAAAGTCAATATCCACAGAAAATGAGAAAAGGGCTGGTTTTGGTTGTAATTGTTAAAATAAAGCTGTGCAACTGTTTGTAGTTATTAGCTAGTCATTTTATATCAGTGATAGCATGAAGGTAATTGCTACATGTACTAGAGACACATCTCCCAGCTATCATTACGAATTAACATATCACTTGATATTATGGTGAACTTGTGATATTGCAGACAGGAAACTATAGGTATAATTAATTGCATCAGAAATTAATTAATGCATTTATTCCTTCATTCAGCTCCTGATCTGTCAAGGAACCGCATTCTGCAGCTGAAGCTGCCCTCTATACCCAAACACTACCTTGAGACTGAATGCTTCCTCTACATGTCTTCACTCATTCCATTTGATAATGTCTGCATGGTATGTAGAGATTCTGTATCACTAAAGCTATGTTAGTCTTACCTAATTTTTAATTATTTTTCATGAATAAGAGTGTCCATGAGATAACTAAAGACGTCCCCAGTCTCCATTAGATGACGAAAGACATTCGCAGTGTCTACGAGATAACCAAAGACATTCGCAGTGTCTACTAGATAACCAAAGACATTCGCAGTGTCTACTAGATAACCAAAGACATTCGCAGTGTCTACTAGATTCAAAGTAGTATTTTTAATGGATACGAGTTTGTCAAGAATAGTACAGAATCTACTGTGAGTTTGATACATGAATATACGTATTATAGCCTTTAATGAATATAAGTAGTTGAGTGTTGCCTAGGTACGTGCGGTGGGAGGTTTAATCAAATACCTCAATAAGATGAGGGTTGGTGTGGAGTTGGAGAACCTCGATTGTGACGTGCCCATCCTTGACCTTCGCATCTTCTCACTGTAAGTTGCTCAGAACTGTTTAAATGGTGGCGCTACAACAGTACAAGTTTAGCATAATCGTGCAATTCTGTTTAAAACGATGTGTACAGTTCAGATTCTTTAGACAATTCCGGTAGCCAGAGCAAGGGAAGTCAGCTAGCCATTGTTGTTAGATCATTAGTCTTGAATCTGTGAACCACATTGCAATGGCTACCCAAATCCTTATGGGCATAGTGGGGGGCTTTCGCCCAAAAAAAGCCACAGGTAGTATACTGACTAGAGCGGGAATTTAACCAGGGTCCTCTCAATTCAAAGTCAAACACTGTAACCACTACGCTAACTCCCCCCCCCAAAAAAAAAAAATCATTCATGCATTTGTATATTTGTGAATTGTTGAGACAGATCTACCAACTTCGATTATTATAGTAAAGAAAAAATCAAGAAAATATGGCCACTTAGTACTTTTAATAAACTATATCGATGAGGCTGATATTGGGCTCATCCAACGCACCATGAAGCATATATGATAAGTATGCTTAATTATTTATTTCAGTGCTGACAATATGACAATAAACGAAGAGACATTAAGGTAATGTTACTAATGTACCCACTGATATGGATACAGTAACATATACTATAATGATATACATCATGTACTAGAGGGCAGACTAGTGACTGGTTGCTGATCTTAGTTTAGACATTGAACTTTACTATATTCTGATTGCCAATCTGCGTTTAACTGTTAGCCACTCTGTACAGCTTTATCTTCATGAATATTATACTCTCTACATCCACAATGCACAACCAGCATCATGAACTATTCCTGGTGTCCCTATTCCTTATATCGCACTGTTTTGTCTATTATGTATATTTAATTATATATAATTAGTATTATATATATATTTATATATATAGTCATGTTCATTATAGGGCTTTGCAGATTTTTAAGACAGATTTCCACCCATCGGTTTATAAAGTCGGCCAGGGTAAAGAAGGCCTCAGTGTGTTTGGTGCGTTTCCTTCTATAACTTAACCTCACTTTAACCCTTACCACACTGACATCTGTATATCACATTACTACAGCAATACAATTTTGTGACAACTGTGTGCTAAGGGTTAAGACTGAAAAACATCGACGACCATTTCTCAGAGATTTAATGACTCTGTCCATCTCAAGGAAGTCACTGTTTGCTATTATCACTCCGGTTTGCATTCAATTTCACTTGCCCCAGAATGATAGAATTGTTCGCTTTGTCATCTCTTAATTTCTCAAATGTCGGCAAACACATCCAAATATTTCACAAAAATCTTTTTTATATTAATTATGAATGTCGTGTGTCATGTAAACAAATTTCACTGGACTAAATTTTGTTTAGATGTAATTAATTATAGTGGTTTTCAATAAAGCCACTGACATTACACATACATACAGTACATACCTGCATATCGTTAATTTTATTTATTATTTATTTGAAATTTATTATAGAGGTTATCAATAAGTTGTACATGCCATGGATGTATATGTAAATGCCATTTGTATATATGACATATACATAATTATGGTTTATATAATGACATTTACATAATTATGATGTATATATGACATATACATAATTATGACGTATATATGACATATACACACACATATATATATATATATGTATATACAAATTTGTAAAGTGTCTTTGATAGCCATGTGTTAAAAGGGTACTATAAATCAATATTTCCTATGACATATATATGACGACAGACATGTGTGGTTAGATATGCAACTCTGTTTTATCTTTTTCATCCTTCGCCCACAATCATCAGTATTAGTTGTGTAATATCTTGTAATACCATACACCAATATACATGCCTTGTGCTGTGAGCCCACGCATTATGGCCATCAGCAAACAGATCAGTTTTAGTCTAGGCATGTCAACGAGTGCCACTTGCTCCATTGTTGACTCCCTCGCCTCTATCTTCAACAAACTGTTTACACTCACTTCTTTTATAATGAAACGTTGACACTGACATGTATTACCCCATTCACTTGCACAACCATGTATTACTGAAGTGTTTGAGTGTTTGACTGTAGCATTAAATTAGACATTGGACCAACCTTGATATTGACCTGCCACATACACACATACAGACCTGTAACAAACTCATGTGAAAATATCGTGAAATTTAGCGCAGTTCTCATTAAAGTATGAGAAGAATGTCTATACGTATTATACTGATACACATAATACATGTTTCATTGATCAATATAAAACTAATAGTTTTGAGTGAATCTGAAGCCAGTATCTTATTTAGAACAGTTTATTTTAACTGACCTTACTTGATGCCCTTTTGGGTCATCTTGACATGTTTCATATTAATTATTATTTGTTCATTGTTCATTTTGTTGGTACATGTCCCCCTTGGTCGCGTTCTGGCGTCACTTACCACCCACCCCCCAGCCCTGCGTTGTGTAATTAACATTTTTCACAAATACTTTTTTCAGCAGACAATAGTAATTTTGATTTACAAATTACAATTTTGTACATATATGATAAACATGATGACAATTTATACAAAGGCTTATTGTGAATATTGTTGAGAGAATACCAATTGTAAATTCTTGCATTAATTGATTCACTCCTCATCAAAAATACATGAGTGTATTTTTATTATGATTCTAGGGATTAAGTATTTTTACCATGATTCTAGGGAGTGAATGTATTTTTACCATGTATTTCCTTGTACTTCTATTCATATGTAAATCCATTTGTAGTTGTAATTGAACGTAATAATGTAATATGAATTTCTCATATTACTATGTGAATTTTCTGTATTAGTATGTGAATTTCCCATATTATGTTGATTTCTCGTATTATCATGTGAATTTCCCGTATTATTATACTGTATTATTATGTGAATTTCTAGTATTAGTATGTGAATTTCCCATATTATGTTGATATCTCGTATTATTATGTGAATTTCTATTATTATTATGTTAATATTCTGTATTATAATGTGAATTTCTTGTATTATGTGAAATTCCCCTATTACTTTTTCAATTTCCTGTATTATCATGTGAATTTCTTGTATTATTTAGGCGCCTTAGAGACATACCAGTTATTAGGGCGCCTCCAAAACAAATTGATTATTATTATTATTATATATGTAGCTCATTCGTAGATGTTTGGAACCGATGGCGTGAAGGAAGAAAGTCAATTGTCTGTCCGGACTGAGTGAGGTTTTCACCGTTGGTGTTTCACCACCCCTTTGTACGTGTGACTACTTCATCTGTTGCGTCCACCGCATTTGTAGGGTAACTTTAGAGGACCATCGATGGCCGCCTACACAAAGATTACCTCGGTAATCTGACTGCAACTACATACATACAGAACACGAACGACCTACATGCGTCCTATCTTTTTAAGATTGTAATTCCTTCACGTTCTGCAATTTCTCTAAGAACTGAATATAGTTATTACCGTGTGATATCCCTAAGATGAGCGATGGCCACTTTTACGACTTTCGAACATGGCTTTGGTCGTGAAACCACACTAAGTCACACCTTCACCTGGGTTTGACTGGTCGGCATGGGTGTGTTCGCCTCTCTCTCTGGTCGTATCGGCGATGATGACTCGCATTTCCAGCGATCGGGAAAAGTGTTAGTTGTAAGGGACGACACACACCGAATCCGATGCGTACGTTGCGTCCGTGACGTCAATATGATGCGAGCGCAAGGACAATGCACACTGAATACGACGCGAGCGTCATGACCTGCTTAAGCGCGATGCACACCGAATCCGATGCGTCAGTTGTGAGCGTAAACGAAAATATAGAACAGCCATAAACCCATCGAGCAATGCACACCAGCAACGCACGCATCGCCCCGGATCGGAATCATCTGACGACGATACGCGAGATCATCCTAATTTTGCGATTCCGCGTCGCATTGACGGAACGCTTTGACCAATGGGCCACGAGGGCACGCTTCACTTCATGACTCCGTGGCCGACAATCGCTTTTCCTGATACTATAATAGTACAAGGCAAAAACAATATCATCAGAGGTATTTTTTAAAATTATTATTTCCCAGTTTCCAGTACGAGTACAGAGGATATTGATGATTTAATTATTAATGCATTAGAAGAAACCTTATTTTTTATAATGAAGGCTATGCAGAATATAAAGAAAACAGTAAAACGATCTTGTGAGATGATATTGTCACTTATCTCGGGTGAAAAACTAAGTATACTCTACTATGTACATTTTATTTTTGTACTTTCAGTTAAACGCACACACGCACGCACACATTTATATATATAGTATATATATACAGTATATATATATATATACCCTCAAAATTTGCAAACGCAGTGGGCTATAAAATTTAGACTGGACATCGCGCGCATGTAAGCAGGCCATGACGCTCGCATTATATTCGGTGTGAATTGCCCTTGCGCTCGCATCGTATTGACGTCACGGACGCAACGTCCGCATCGGATTCGATGTGCATCGACCCTTAGTCACAAGGCAGGTATTGTGTTTTCACACCGTGCGATATATCAATGCGATATCTATCGATCCGTCACGTTTATTTCTATGCCAGCGTTCTCATTGGTCAAAGTTGCCATGGCGATTGAAGGAATAGAACACGTTTGGGAGACCGTGACGTTGTACATCGTTGTACCGTACTCTCTAGGTCCCGTCAAAACCAAATAATCTCGCCATCCTCAATACCCTCTTGGACCGAAGTACCTGGAGCCACTTGCCATATATTTTCAAACACGCAGATAGGGTAAGAGGGGATTTCTATTCATAGATTTCGGTTTTGGACAGCCGTTATGTTTCTTAATTTTCAGTCGTTTCTAAATAAATTTTACTATGCACATTTTCCCGACACCGTCTTTCATAGTAATGCGAAATGACAGTATTTGTTGATTTGTCTCTTTAAAGCAATGTGTGATAGAAATTTGATATTTCTTGTACTTCCAACTTGAAGATTTTTTGTGCCTGTATAAAATATAGAAATGATAAGGCATTAAAGTAATCAAACTTTGATTTTCCTCAAATATTTAATCACATGTAAAACATTTGATTCATTATAAACATTATAAAGTCAATATTGTGCTACTGATTGGCTAGTGTTTTGTGAATAAAATCTAACGAAAACCCCATTCGTCCGTATTCAGAGTTGATAGTGACAGAACGATTATTATTATTATTATTATTGTATTTATAGTGCCTCTTCAACTAACTAGTTATCAGTGACACTTTACAATTCATGTACGGAATTTTTTACGATTCAAATATAGTTCTTTAAATGTTTTTTTTCCAAGCAAGCTTTCCTGTGGATCTAATTTTGTTGATGACCGCATTAGTTAGAAAATCGAACGGCCGGAGTCCAACGAGTGCTATAACGCACATAGTTCTGACATAGCAGCACTGTTGACTCTGGTAAATAGACACCGCGCGATTAGAGATATAACTTTGAAGAAATTGCACGTCCTTTACGCTGTTTCTGCGGTATTACCGGTCGTGGGCACAGCTCTCTTTGACGAGTCTCGATTTATTTCTAGGAAAATGGAGTGATAAATGTAAGCTAAAAGGAAGGGACATCGTTTGCAAGTTACAATTTTCTTGTTCCTTCAGCATCCCACGTTATTTGGGCACGATTATATACATTTTATATATAAGATCGACCACTGCATATACAAGATATAGAAGAAGATTTTACTAGGGATATTGTCAATACATCGGCGATGATTAGTATATTTCTCCGTTACAGTCATGTAACTACAGCGATTGAGATACCATCTGTTTATATTATATAGAGTCCAACTAACTTCGTCGTAGTCAACGTTTTAATTCACTTCATTCGACTTGTTTTACAATACCCCGTGATTGCTGGCTCCTGGCTCCTTGATGGTATCCGTTGACGCCCACATATATGTATTTATATCATCAGGATCTATTTGCGATTAATGCTCTAAATTTTCTTGCTCACACTAATGAGAACAATATTTTTTTTTCTTCTCTCGTGTGTTGTTCTTAATTCGCCCTTTCACCGAGTGCCTGCATATTCCATGAAAAGGTTTAAACACTTCTTATATATAGTCTTTACATTCTGATTTTTCAATGAGCATCAATTTTTGGGTGTTATTTGTAATCTGCATATCATGTTGTTTTCAATAATAACAAAATCGACGCCAGACCGAAAGTTAGTCTATTGACGGTTTCTATGTCGCTTACCTTGTGGTTTTCACTGTTAGTGTTCCAACACTCCTTTAAAAGTGTGGCTACCTTATCTGTCGTGTCCACCACATTTGTAGGCTAGCTTAGAGGACCGTCTATGGCCGCCTAGACAAAAATAACCTTGGTAATATGACTGCAACCTCATACATACATACATACATAACACGAACGACTTACGTGCGTTCCCATCTTTTTTAATTGTAATTCCTTCAAGTTCTGCAGTTCTTCTAAGAACTTAATATAGTTCTTACCGTGTGATATCCGTAAGATGAGCGACGACTACTTCTACGACTTCCGAACATAGCTTTGGTCGTGAAACCACACTAAGTCACACCTTCACCTGGGTCTGACTGGTCGGCATGGGTGTGTTCGCCTCTCTCTCTCTGGTCGTATCGGCGATGATGACTCACATTTCTAGCGATTGGGGAAAGTGTCAGTTGTAACTGGTAAGCTGACTTAGAAGTTCGTTGGCGTCTGCCTACATAATAAATTGTATTTGTGTGGAATCATTCTCTAAACCCGATCGGACAGTGTTTGAACATACTTCTGTTTAAAAAAAATAAAAACTATTCCTGTTAGATATCAAAGGAAAATTGTATTTGGGAAAGAAGAAAAATTTGACTAATCTTTCACTAATACTACAAAAAAATTATTGATATATGTGGAATATATTTACAGCAGTCGTTGTAAATTTACTACCAGTGTCCAAGTCTCGACGGGTACATGTACAATAAAAAAACATACATATAGTGACACAGGTAGTAATAATGTTGAGTTGTCTCTCTTTTACCATAATGTGTATCACGCAGTCTATATTATGTACTGGAATGTGAGTAAATGAATACATCAATAAATATAACATTTTGATGATCAATATATGACGTTAACATATCAATGGATGATTTTAGAAGGACGTTGATGATGACGGACGAGCGAGCCTGACCTCCCGAATGTTTACTCAAGGTAACGTGGTATATAACCCACAACTCTGTGTTTCTCCTTCTCCGGCTATTCTTTATTAGGCTAGCTTTCTTTCAGTTTCTTCAGACTCTCTCCTGTGTCTGGGCCTCTCTATACCCCCAACACGCCCTTTGTGTACAGGTCTCTTTTTTCTCAAAATAATTTCAATGCCACCTCCATTTTCGACCTCTTTCTGATAGAGGAGTGTAGGTTTCTTAGCCTCTCATCCTTTCTTAAACACACAGAATATCCATTTACTTCCATCTATGTTACCAAACTCCCCTCTTTGTCCGTCATTGTTTCAAACTTCACTGCCCTAATCCTCCAGGTCACCTTCCTGTCTACGCTTTTCTCTCATTTACAGTATTCGCTACTCTTTTCCTCTTCCTCCGTTGTCCAACACTCCAAAATTCTCAAGACCTTCACCAATACAGAACACCGTCGGTACCTCGCATTTTGATTTGGCATAAGTTTAACGTCGGATGCCTTTTCCTCAGCTACCTCCATTTTTCATCCAGATTTAAAACCGACATCGGCTAGCTTGAATATGTGAATATTCATATAATGAAAGAAGCGTAAGAAACGATACATCTTGATTTATAGCCAATAAACAAAAACTATCACAAAACGTCATCTTTAGATTCAAAATATGTCTCTACTATATATGAATTTACACTATTTTCATTGATGGTTAGCCACAATTGTGTCGGGGCGATTTTATTCACAACGCAATAATCAGCCGATAACACGGTCACTAAATAAAGACCGTTATACGTTCGATAAAGCGTAAAGAGAAAAAATTTTATAAGTTTTATTATTTCAACAGACGTCAAATCTCTTACACAATGACGCAATGTTTTCAGGTGGAAGTACAAAAATAAAACAAATTCAATCACATGATAGATCGATAGACATCACAGCCACCAAATCATCATTAACATTTATCGCTCTGTATTTTTTGTGATGAAATGTAAACCAATTGAGATACAACCTTTTGATTTACAGATAGTGACGACTTTTCTCACCGTGGCGCCGTATGGAGTTTTATCCAGAATGTAAAGAAGGAAATCAGAATGTCTTAAAGGGTGAATTCGGTGAGTGATCTTACGTTGTCATTGATGTGTGAAAATAACCAATTGACACTGGTTATGGGGAGATGGATAGTTGATAACATCTCCATACCTCCTTGTATTGCAAATCGCCTGTAACATATAAATATGTTTTCATGTATATAACTAGTCAGG
>WURV02217450.1:0-10641 GCA_011762755.2 Epimenia babai
AACGGGTCGCTATAGGAAGTAACGGGTCGCTATAGGAAGTAACGGGTCGCTATAGGAAGTAACGGGTCGCTATAGGAGGTAACGGGTCGCTATAGGAAGTAACGGGTCACTATAGGAAGTAACGGGTCACTATAGGAAGTAATGGGTCACTATAGGAAGTACGGGTCACTATAGGAAGTATTGGGTCACTATAGGAAGTAACGGGTCACTATAGGAAGTGACGGGTCACTACAGGAAGTAACGGGTCACTATAGGAATTAATGGGTCACTATAGGAAGTAACAGGTCACTATAGGAAGTATTGGGTCACTATAGGAAGTAACAGGTCACTATAGAAAGTGTAACCAGTAATTTTTTTATAATGTCTGTCCAATGATGTCCGTTTTAAGATTTGTAACATCAGACGATCAGATACGGAAAGTAGCCATCAGTTGGTAAATCAACATCCCAGTCAACATACATGTGAGACTTATTTATTAACAAGTGGTGAATTGTGAAACTGAATGACCCAAGTGAAGTCGCTAGGTAGTTCTATTAGACTGGAAATACTCATGATCTCATGAGATTAACGTAATGAATTAATTTATAATGCTGTACACCGCATACAATGTGTTATATCTTGATACTTTTATGAATTTTACATTTTTTATCATTCGAAATTAGTATTTAGGGATATAAAAACGGCACCACCCCCACGATCTTCAAATTACTGTTTTGGTCATATACCAAGTGATTTATTTCCATTTAAATTCAAATTGTCAGCACTAATGTGCATATATATATTCACGTATTGTACTATGACATTTTTTTTATGATTGGCAGCGTGAATGTTTGCTTGAGGCATTAGAGCTGGTGGTTAGATGCCGTCAGATATCTGACAGCCAACAAGTCATCGGTATGTACATCACTATCTCCACATGAAATAAAAGAATGGCTTCTAGGAGTTCTTTCTATTAAATTTGTCAGCCATGACAATTGAAATAATGATGCTAATAGTCAGTAACATGCTACTTAAAAGTCTGATAGTATTTCTGATTAGGTTTTATAAGGATTTTTACCGATTCGAAGTCGGATATTGAGGTTGTTATGTTTGATATAGTAAAGCATTATTATATACAAGGAACACTCGTACAGTAATACAGATACAAACCTGAGTCGTCATGATGCAGGAGAGAGCCGGAGATATGGAACAACAAACATCCTACTGTTATTGTATGAATTTGAAGCCAAGGCAAAGCTGCGTGACCCGGGGCTAGAGGCTGTCTTAGAAAAAGTCTTGGCTTTACCGTACTCAGAGGCCAAAACATTCGAGACCATAGCAGGTATTTTTATATAACGTCTTTCAAAATATCTTATACGCAGTATGTATTTTTATATCTTAAATCTACGATTGAAAAAAGAATCAATGAAACATTTACATACAAGATACAGTTATATTAAGAATATCTGTCATTTTGCTTAGACATTACACTGCTAAAAAGCATGAATGGTCAGTGAAACTCAGTCAGTCTGTTTTGTTGAAATTAAATTTTATTGATTTATAGTGCCCTTTTAACACATGGCTATCAAAGACACTACTAATTTATGGTCACTATGATTAACTAGAGATACAAGAAATACAGTTCAAAATTTAACTTGGTATACCATAAATGAGTAATGTTGGAGGCAGAAAATTCTTCAGGCCATGTCTTGAGGTGTCCTAAGTATGACAGTGTGGCACAGAGCCTATCTTCAAAGAGTAAAAGTATAACCGAACATCTTGAAAAGAGGTCAGTTCTAAATTAGACGAATAACCAATCATCACTTTTGGCTGAACAATTAGCAGAGACAGCCACTTAGGTCAGCGTATCACTACATTTCACTGTGGCATTTAAAGAAATTTTTTATATAATACTCACGCGTGCTCTGCATCAAAAATATTTTTTTTAATATATGGGATATTTTATAGCAAGAAACTGAGATGACTTCTGTGTTACTAATAGCAGACACTTGTAACCATTATCCTTTGAAGCCTTGGCAATGGAACCACCAGCCCAACACCGAATCATGGCTATACGAGCTCTCAAGGCTGCGATCAGGAAATATACGCAACAGACCTCACCGGATGTTCCAAAACTCAGGTACACCTTACATCACACCTTTGGTGACGATTTATCCTCGATAATGTATTTGCATAAAGTGACCCAAAGACCACCACAGTGTGGTGTGGCTACATGGCTCATCATTGAGTTACTTGAATCATTGAACTGTGATTGTAGAGCATATACACACAATGCGTGTATAGGACTGGAGCGAAGGCTTATTACTGTATATACATATAGCAATGCGAATTTTTGCAGCAAGTTACTCCACAGCCTCGTTGCACTCGCCCTACAGGGGGCGGTAACAAGTGTGACTAGCAGCAAGGATGAGGCCTTCTCCTACATCAGCGAAGTCATCGATATCATCGACCAAAAGGCTTGGGTGTGTTCACGTCTTATTTCTAATTTAAAGAGTAGCCATAATCATGTATGAGACACTAAAAGTTAAACACAGATCTCAATTCTAGCCTAAACTTATGATATACTGAGCAACACTGATTGTGTCATTGTATCTTTGGATATCATACTTGATTCCAATCAATCCGGTCGACTTAGTCCTGCTTAGTGTCTACTAAGTGTGAGCTACTAGACAGACTTGCTTATACATAATTTAGGTTCAATACATTATATTAAAAGAAAAATAATTACAATAACAAGAGTATTCTAATAACAAGGTTATCATAAACAAGTGAAGAATTGAACTTTTCATATATTTTATTAAGAGGTTTATTCAATTAAGTTATATTAAGAGAAATGATGCGTATTTAACATGTTCCTTGGTGTATTCTAACGACTTACCCAAGAATTTTCCACAATGCTTTACAACATACAGGCTTGTGGACAAACCTAATTCTGGCCAAAAGTCATTTCTACCTCAACAGTTTTGCTATGATGAACAGCGACTGACATGTTATTTTACTTTTTATCTACTCTATCAATGTAGAACAACTAAAGGACAATACTGTGACACCCAAATGTTTGATCATACTGTCGCCGTTCTTCGCTAATCGTAAGATACATTAAAATGACTGTAGCCCACGCTCGGGTTTCAGAAAGACTACCCGGAGCTGGAACTTGTGTGGCTCATGACCAAGTCATGGAACCATGGCATTCACTTCTTCAGGTTACCCACACTCGTTCATATATTCACACTTTATAAAGGTATAGTAGGCCTTGCATATAAAATTAACACTCTACAATAAGAGCGCAGGATAGTCTATAAAAGTGATTGAATGAATCATGATGCTGTGCACTTGTAATGTGTAATAGGTGACCATTAACAGAGGCGTATCCATATACCAGTGTACCATATTAGTATTTACATAGGTCTAACCTTATACCCGTGTACCATGTGATCATTCATGGAGGCCTATTTATACACAAGCGTACCATCTGATCATTTAAAAATCCCATCTATGCACCAGTGTACCATGTAAGCATCCACAGAGAACTATCAGTTTACTTATTGCACTTATAACGAGGTTCAATTTACCTGTGTTGCAATTTATTGGCATTTGCTATGCCATCTTGAATTTGCATCCGGAAAATAAGAAAATTTTTATATAAATGGTGGAATATCTTAATGATTTGTGCGGTGTTCCATCTAGCTTATTTCTTTATATGATGCTTATAGCACGATGCTTACTGCATGATGCTTACTGACCAACTTGCTTTAGTTTAGAGAAACTTAAATGTCACATAAATGAGTAATTGCTACACAAATATTTGATTTGGTATAGAAATTTCTTGACCATGCTAAGTTCTACTACAATTGCTACACATGCTTTCAAAAGTAAATTCATAGTGAGCTATCCCGTCATAGTGGCCTATCCATCCACCACTAAAAACCGTCTGCCAACAGGGTCTCGTGAGTCCTTGCAGTGTGGTGATGTAAGGGTTATCCCCTCTGATGTTGCTTTGCTTCGTTACTGTTGCTCACTACCAACAGACAACCTACATATGTCAGTCGTACACTGCACAAAATCTGTGATAGTTGATTATGTCCAATGAAATAATATCACGGAGAGGTCAGCGCCATAAAGACCATCAAGAGAGCATCTGAAACACAGCCTCATTAGACGGAAAAAGATCTTACATAACCACAATGCATAAGGGCTATTTAGACGCCTTGGGTAGACAGGCTTGGATGCGCTTTTGCTAAAATTTATGTTAAAAGGTTAGACCAGGTATCAATTCTAACTATTGAACCACTATGCTAAGTGGTTCTCCATGCATGATATATCACATATACCTATATCGGAACATGATATTGTACATTGTGATTTGTGCATTACATTTCATATCCTGATCATTGTCTACATTTCGCGACAACATGCAGGTTTGTGTAAAGTTTAAGTTTCTGTGAAGGCTGTAGTAAGTACCTGACCCTTGCAGCTGTGGGCTGGTGGGCGATGCGGAGAAGTGGTGCGCGCTAAGCATGAAGCTACTCAAGCATCTCCACACACTTGGCTCGACCTACCAGCTGCAGATGGCCACAGTTTATGGCGATATATTGAGCCAGCTGGGCCAAAATTCAGGAAAGGGCCAGTTTGAAGAGTAATGTATGGCCATACTCAATGACAATACTGAGGCTGGTATGTGGGTGAAGAATAGGTTGAATAGGGTGATAGAACTCTGCAAAAGACAAGTAGGGAGAGATATTTATTGCTTATGGCATGCCATGCTTTAACTTTTAGCTTGCCATCAAATAAACCTTCCACTGTTATGTCACTGATCCTCCATTTGTCATTCTTAATTCATGTGCCAGTATTCTTGATGCGAACACTTTCAAATTTTCTATTTACGGAAGCGGTGAGTGTTTCAAACTTACCTGAGAGAGTCGTAGGTTTGAGACAACAAACTCAGCCCTTGCCTCTACAGTAATGGTCTTTAACAAGTCACTTGTTCCAAATACTGGTAGCCGTGTGATAAATAAATATACATATATACGTATTCAAATTACAGCTTCTATTACCAATAAGCATTCAAGATGCTTCACAAAAAGGGATAAACATCACCTTACTTTAGAGTTTCGTACTTCTATAGACTATTAATATAATTACTAGCAGGTGGCGTGGTATGGGTGTTACTATGCTGACACTGTTATAGTAGTTAAGCCACACTGAGTCCTCCAGTTCATGGATGAATTACCACCCACCAGGTGAACTCGGCCTCATCATCCCCCCTTGTGTAGTCAAAATTATGACTGGCAATAGTCATCATCCACTAACACCATATTTGGGCTTTTATGGTGTTTTAACGATGATTACAGAAATAGAGATTAGCCCACCCGAGCTGATGTTTGCTACCTAAAAAAATTTTACACGATACATCAGCTATAAGAGTCAGCACCACTGGTGCAGTGATTGAATTGCGGTCTTTCATGTGAGAGGTTGCGAGTTCATGACTGTACATACCAAGGATTTTTTCCTGCGCCTTCCAGAACTGGAAATGAGCAAGATTTTCGTGCTTCAATATATAGAAAGATTTTTCGTGAAGTGGATTAGCATAAAATTCTTAGGGGTAAGAATGATAGCCATTTACTACCATAAATTAAGTAACACTAACCCTCACCTTTACCCCCGATTATTTTGAATATTTTTATAGCTAATGAAACTGAGAAACAAACATTCAATAATTGTCAACAATTTTAAGACTCATAATGTATGAGGTTATACAAAAGTTTAATTATAAAAATATATAACGGTAATTCACACAAGAAGCAATCGATATATATATTGTGAAAAGATAACAATAGCACAACTCTCAGCACCGTGATGCATTATCTTAAATAGGTGGTCCGTATCAAATATAGGATTTCATTCGTGTATATATTCAAATTGCTTGTGGCTTGGTCTAGTTTAGTAGTTACTGTGCTGACATTGTAAGCTACTCCGGGCCGGGCCACTACATGGATAGGAAAAATGAGTACAGGTAATTGCTGGGAATGTTAACGGACGCACCATACGATGGATGAGCCCGAAGTGTCCGAGCGCTCGTAGTGTCTGGCATATGGCCACAAAAACGGAGATCAGCACTGCCCGGTGGGACAGTCGTGGCGTGGGACAGATTCAGATCATTACATTCAAATGTAATAAAATACTTTGAAAATCTAAATATGCATAACCACAGTCTGAATTGTGGTGCCAGCAGCAAAATACAAGATAGCTTTAAAAGCAGATGAGCCCGTAAAAGGCATATAACGGATGTATTCAAGTTCTATAACAAATGCAAATATCACAAGCGAGTTTATAAAGTCTATAAAAATGTAAATAATATAGTAAAACTACATACCATCACATACATTGAAACAATTGAATCATTGTTGCGATTTTTTTAGTAATGCTACAAGCTCTCTAATGTGACACTATATAACACTGTTTTTCAATAATACTACAGGCTCTTCAATGTGACACTATATAATACTGTGTATTTCTCTCAATTATCGGGGCCAGTACATAATACAATTGCATATGAAATATGTAGCCTGTTACTGTATTTTAATACAGAGTAGATATAATTGTTTATCAGCGCTATCACTGTGACAATACTGGATAGCACTGTAACATACCTATGTTGTCGTGGTAGGCAAGAATTACACTAAAACCTCGATATGTGATTGATATATTATTTAGTGAAACGGTAAACATCAGAGCACCCTCTGTGTGAATCTTGTTTGCGTCAAAATTCATATAAACTTATTTGAGAGCACTCCTGAATTCATCAATCCAATACACTTCCATGCGACAGTTGTTTCGACAGAATAGAACAAATTTCACTTTTGATATTTGGATTAACTGAATGGTTGAAATAATGAGATTTAATGTACTGTGGGTGTCTAGTAATAATTGTTGTAACATAATGTGTGAGTAGCATGATTAGTTCGAGCGATCATGGCATTCGGTGCTGGACGTGGCACTGAATGTTGATCCACGCGTGTAGTTTACCCACAGACTGCTAGGCAATTTGGACTCCTGGAATAGCAATAGAGGGAGGTTTATTAACCCTTAGCACTCTGTTGTCACATAATTATATTGGTATAGTAATGTGATATACAGTTGTCAGTCTTGTAAGGGTTAAGAATCTTTAGACAAAATATATTTGAATATACTAAAGATGGACAAAAATATGAGATACTTTAATATTTACAAGCAGAGAAATCAGGCATTAATTTACGGTTTTGGGTGTAGATGTTTTGAGGATATAATCCTGAATGTAAAACAAAAGAGCTGCTGTATTCAGCTTCGTAACCGATGGATATGACTTCACATGGTTGTAATTAAAAGGTAGCACCAAAACCTCGCATTTTCCCTTTTAAATAATGATAGCGTACTTACAATCATTCTACTGGTTTTGGTGAGAGTACCCATGTTGAGTGGCACTAGTGGCGGTGATGCATCTTCTAGAGTGCTGGAAACAACATTTTGATTCAATATTTACATTTTATCAGTCTTTATAAGACACGGGCATTTGGCGTAGTTGTTACTGAATGGATATAGTTACCGTAGTAAAAACCAACATCGACTCTGACCAGTATGTTGACGAATGACCATTCATGAACTGTGGGCGACCGGACCAACTCATCTTCGTCATCCATTGTACGATGATAAAATGGGTACGGTGTTAGCTTGGGTTGTAAATGCGTCATTGGAGGGAAGTAATTTACATCTTTTACATACAGTAACAGTTCTTGGCTGTAGTAATATCAAATATTACGAGAGAGTATCATTTACACAACACACAGTGCTCTTCACATTCTGTTACTACGTATAGTTTCTGGACATTGAATCCTTTATACACTGATTTATACTACTGTATAGTGGACATACAATCGTTAAGTGATAGAAAATCCAATTTTGCAACCTAAATCATGTTTGTCCTTCCTCTGCCACAGCCCATTTTGTTCCTCGTGTCTTAGATATGATTAAGTTATCATGGTTGCTATATGAACTCGACATAATCCACTAAAACGTTGACTATTACACCTTTTACACCACAAAATTTGTGTATAGTAACACATTGATACCAACTACTCACTTGAATGTATTAGAGCGTCGATCAATGGGTCCATGAGATTTATAGTACGTGCAGTTGTAACAACTCACAGTGATGCACGACTAAACTAACTCCCGTATATTAATGGTTGATATGGCCACAGTATTTACAGCTATACTCACAAATCACATGTCGTGCTTTCCTCCAGGTCATCCCTGCTCATCCGTTTCAGGGATTTCAAGATACCAGTAACAGTTCGTGGCCGTTGAGAGCGGCTCATTTTTGGTGCATCTTCCGCCACATCAACTTGCTCGGTTCTGGGTGAGGGAAACTGTTGTAACTGTCACAAAATTGTTCGTGAGTTTCTGCATGTAGGAAAGCTGGTTACGTAACATTACGCCCATACTAACAACTGCTCTGCGGTCACATAGCATGAATCTACATTTATTGTAGGAGAGTGACAATGTCGTATCTTTGACCTTGAAACACGGCCATGATTTAGTTACCAACATAGTCTATAGCCATCACTCTGTGTTAGGTTAGCCTATTAAAAGCCACTTCATAGACTTAGATGACTAAATATTAACAAATGCAATGTATGATAATGAAATAATGCACTAACAATATCGTAGGGTTTGGCTCCATTTGTGTCTATACTGAAAGCTAAATCATTCTCATGACGTTTCAACAATCTGAAAGTATGCAGAACACCAAACAATCAAAAAAGTGTCAAGCTCAAAGCCTGTGTTCGTATAAAGGTAACTAATGTACATATTGCGCTTTATACTGTACTATATTAAATTAACATAGAAGTTTGTAGTGGCTATTTTTCGGCTGAAATTATTAGAATAAGATGGAGATTTTGGGTTGAAATGCTATATATTCCTAGTCAAATGTTTACAATATAAGAAATGGAGTCTGAAATATTTTATTTGTTTTATCATGTAATGGTTTTGGATGACCAGTAATCTTATTGAGACTTGGGTGCTATACTAATCAAAGCTGAGTACAGCATCACAACACATCTCTTAATGCATAACCTAACTTGTTCGTGAGTATTTGATTGGCCAATGCGAGCTGGTACATTTTCTCAACCATTCGGCGTGTCCTCTTTCTCTCCTGCTCCTTGGCTGCAATTTCTGCCATTTTCTGAAATTTTAACCAGTTTCATATTTGATGAAAAGATATTGTTTTAATTTTATGTCGGTATTATGGTAGTGGAAAGTTGCTTTATAAATTTAAATAGTGTTAATCTTTATCTCTGTAAGAGGTGCGCAGATCAAGAGAGGCACTGCGAAGCTAAGTGAATCACACATAGATGCTTATAACCATGATGTTTTACTATGACATTTCCACTTGTTATAATTGAATTTTTTTCAACGAATTTCGAAAAATTCACATTCATCTCCAGATTCTGGCTGCAGATCATGGCTCATGATCACATTGTATAATGCTTAAAAATGGGATCAATATGGCAGACTTCGTCAAGAGAAAGCTGCTATATGAAGGTGACAAATATGTATAGACAATACACCAATATACAAATTTTTGCGTAATTATTATCTCTCCATTTCTCTGCTATATGCAATCTGGCTACCATTGCACACCTGTACATCAATTAAAGGTAAACGTCATAAATAGCTGGGCAAGACCCCATGATTGTCTGACCTGGCCATAACAGTCAATCTTGGTCTCTGACTTCTTCCTTAAACAATACAACTGTGGAAATGGCTGAAACAAAATCAAGGTGTATCATAAATTCCTTTACATTTCTATCATTTCTACAGAATTCCTAATTCCTCAAACTATATAGAATGATTATTATCGTATTACAAATTAGGATTATTCGACGTAATAGTAATCTTTATATTTTGTCTTTTATGGGACATCTTACACACACAAGATTTAACACAAGCATCAAGCATTAACTAAATCACAAATTTATAATTTATTGAAATGTTATAGTGATTAAATACAATGATTACCAAGACTGGTAAGGGATAGCAGGTGAGATTGCTGGAATTGAATCCAGAAGACCCTGGTTCGATCCCCGGACTGGTAAGTATACTACATGTGACATTTTTAGGACAAGAGTACCCTAAACATCTGCCCATGCGGTCTTGGTAGTCCATGCAGTGTGATTATGTAAGGACTCCCTCTGAAGCTGCACTTCGCATGCTCACTGGATAATCTCTATAAAAATTACCTCTTCACTATCTAATCCAGTTGTGTTCATCACAGCTAACTAAAGCTGGCTTTGTAAAGATGCAACAATAACCTAGACAACACGCTCATCCAAGTCTACTGCCACATACATATGTGTGCACACGCCCGTGCACACATATACACCCAGAATATATTATCTTAATACATGAAGTATGTAAAAACTCAACTGAATCCCTATCTCAGCAGGAGATGTTTCAAAACCATGACTTCTTGTATTTAGTGACATAATTACATTATATAACATTACGTCCAATAATAATAATTATAATTGTTTAACGTGGCTGTCATTTAGGCTACAACCTAATAAATATATACAAGCCTGATGGCCACAACATATGTAC
>WURV02217461.1:0-10640 GCA_011762755.2 Epimenia babai
GTATTGTACATTCCTACTTCTGCTGTCACAAAGAGATCATGAAGAAGTTGGCTCAGCTACCTATTCCGGGAGGGAGTAATTCCATCAGTGCGAAATTTACCATTATATAAGTCATTTTGAAATTTGTCGCCGTTGTTAGTACACGTGTCTGACGAATGGATAATGCGGGTATTCCGGGTATTTCATCAAAGCTTGTACGTTTAAGCTATAAAAATCATCATTAAATGTTTGAATACGACGAAATATACCCTAAAATTATTTTCCCAAAGATTAATGAGCCTATTTTACCCAATAATTTTCCTATTCCTTTCTATTTGAAATGAACTGTTACGGACGTATATGTGGCCAAGATTACGTAAAAAAAACATCGAGAAGCAAAGGATTTAATTCAGTAAATCAACTATAAAATGACAAGTCAGTGTTTTTTCGCTGATGAAAGAAAATAATCCTCAAAGCCTGATATTCAAAAATGTAGATAACAGTTGGTTTGGTCGTTCCATAGTTAAATAAGAATTCTAGACGACCCAGATTCACCCCGGTCTAACCAATGTAGGGCATATTTTGATGGCCAGAACGCTGGGCAGATCTCCCTAACACTACTGATGAAAACACGCGACTTCCGTTGGACTGTCTCGTAGCCGTCTGAGCACCTAACACCGTGCGCCATTGGTGATGTTGCCTTTTGGACTTGGGAAATATTTTACGTCGTTGTTACCGTAGTGATCGTTGTACATGAATGCAAAAGATCGTAGACAGCATATCGCCCGTAACATTTGACATTTTTTTCATGCCTTAAAGTGCGTTAAACCCCCTTTTTCACAATGGAAAACAGCTCCAGAGTTTGCTGGTGTAAACCCTTGGTAGCTCTCTGGCTGACGTGGTGGTCTTGCGGATGCTGCTGACAGTTTCCCTCATTTCACTAGATGGATTATCACCCAGATTGAGCGGAGTTTACGACGTTAAGTAGTCTGTTGCTGTTTGGAAGCAGGGGCGTCAATTAACGAAGTGCAACCATCCGGTCAGACTCGCGGGTTTGCGCTCTCAAGATTTTTCACCGCCAAAAAAGCCAACTATTTCAGTTCGAATTTAGACACGCCCTACATTTTTGCGTAGTATAATTCTATTAATGTACCGATGCGTGTCTTAAATAAATTAACCTGAGTTAACTTGTGTTCGCTCTTCTAATAGCTCTATACGTTGGTAATATTTTTTTGTCGTATAATACTTAATTACATTATAATATTACCTACATCGTGGTAGGAGCTTCTCTTTTATACGTCTAAAGAATATTATTGTATTTTTTAATTCGTGAATGTTAGTCTGGTCAACTCTCTGGAAAGTACCGCATTTTGACCACCCATATTAGGTAACATCCGGTAGCCATATTTGCATATAAATAAAAGGGGCGTGTCTTATAAATGGGATTTTCCTTTTTCGATATTTGTTCTATTTTCCACGGAATTATTCAACATTGTTATCCATTTCATGCTCACTGTAAATGTACATAGTTGTAACTAACTAATTTATCTGTATTACCTCTATACTGTGAGATGTTAATTTTCTATTATTTAAGTAATTACATTATAGTCTTAGGCTATTGTTTCATGTAAAGTGTGTTTGACAGCTCTGCTAATAAGTACACTTTAAACAAATAATAATTTCATTTTCATTTTCAACACAATATGACTTTGGCAGAAATCACTCAACTCAATCTCTTCTCATGCTAGTCTCTAACAAATGGCTTTATATTCTAGATAACACAGTAGGAAATAAATCCATATGTCTAACAGCACTCGATATCAAAATGGCCTTGACACTGGAAATTGGAACATTCTGAACTTGGTAACATCTTCAACTTCCACCGCCTATAGTTTAGAGACACCGTTTTTTCTGTGCATTTCTCCAACATTACGTATATATTTCTCATATTTCCATGTTTAACAATTTCATTAAATAAGCTTAATGAAGCATATTGCATATTATGCAAAAGTTCATTTAAGAATAAATTAGATTAGTCTCTAAAGACGTTACCCTTGTATTTTTAATTATACCGTCACACTATAAAATCTGTTAATAATACCCCAAGAATATCAAATTTGTTATAATACCCTCAGACTATCAGATTCGTTAATAATGCTTTCACAAACATTTGTTAATGCCCACACGCTATCATTTTGTTTTTAAAGCCTTATCACATATAACTTCATACTATCAGATTTGTTAATAGTGCTTTCACACTATTGAATTTCAAATTTTTTAATCGTACCCTCAGACTATCAAATTTGTTAATAATTTCTTCACATTTTCAAATTTGTTATTAATAATTTCACCCTGGCAAAATTGTTAATGATACCTTCACACTATCATATTTGTTAATAATGCCCTTACACTATCATATTTCAACACAACAGTTGTATAATGTTTTAGTTTGTCAAATAAATTCTCACTACCATTCATGCAGATTGCTGACGCAAATTCGTGTCGCATGGGTATCGTGTGCTCCAATGGTCGCCGCATCGCACTGTATCCCGGCACTCCCTGTATCGGATTCAGTCCAAATTCAGTATGGCTTTACATAACTGATTATCTCAGTGAAAATTCAGTATGGCTTTTACATAACTGATTATTTCAGCAAAAATACAGTATGGCTTTACATAACCGATTATCTTAGTAAAAATTTAGTATGGCTTTACATAAGCGATTATCTCAGTGAAAATTCAGTATGGCTTTACATAACCGATTATCTCAGTGAAAATTTAGTATGGCTTTACATAACCGATTATCTCAGTAAAAATTCAGTATGGCTTTGTATATGTATGTATTTATATGGCTTTACATAACTGATATATAGTTATCAGGCTATTGCAAAATAAATAACACGTGCAATGGAAAACAAACCCTTATCTAGAGCAGAGACTGTTGTCTGAAGAAGAAACAAATATTCTATCGATAATATATAATTAAGTTTGCTGGATTAACTGTTCCTTACTCGTTTTATGGAACGGGCTAGTTCCATTGATTGAGTGTCTGGGTATGAACAAGGATCCTAAGTATTGTGTTTTTTGCTGTATTATTTAGGGTGGTACTTGAATGTGGTTGAAACTTGACCTTAAGTACGTATCAAAGAAATCAATTCTTTGATAATCCATGGATTAACATACATTTGAAAGCGGCTTCCTGGCACTTAATAGCGGGGTGCTTTTTCCAATAACTTTTTATCATTTGGAAAGCTATTATTTTTAGCTCGCCTGAGCTTATGCTCGGTGAGCTTTTCTGATCGTAGTTCATCCCTCGTCTGTCCGTCTGCCCATCCGTCCGATGTTAAGATTCTCTTAAAAAAATCTTATAAACCGCTTATCACAGAGGTCTGCCGTTAGGCAGATATTGTCGTAGGGTGAGTATTGTCTAGATTTGTTCATGGTATCGTCATTGCAGCTAGGGGAAGTAACTTCTGCCAATGTTCGTAGTTTTTCTTAAAAAATTTTATCAAGAACCGCTTAGTGCAGAGGTCTGTTATTTGGCAAATATTTTTCTTGGGATGGTCTCTTCTAGATTTGTTCATTGTTCTTCATCGCAGCCAGGGCAAGTAACTTCTGCCGATGTTCATATTTTTTCTTAAAAAATCTTTTCCTTAAGACCAGCTTATCGCAGAGGTCTGCCATTTGGCAGAGTATCGCAATGAGTATTGTTGAGGATCTGGCCTCTTGTCTTGTTGTAGTATAATAATGGGTATTGTCAGGCCTGTTTGCCCTCTTGCCCGGTTTCAGTATTGTAATGGGTATTGTCGGGTCTCTTTGGCCTCTTAAGTTGTTTCAGTCTTGTAATGGGTATTATCGGGTCTCTTTGGCCTTCTGTTATGTGTGTAATGGATACTGTCGGGTTTTTTTCGCCTCTTGTCCTGTTTCAGCATCATAATGGGTATTGTCAGTCTCTTGGCCTCATGTCCTGTTTTAGTGTTTTACGGGGTATTGTCGAGTCTCTTGCCTTGTTTCAGTATTGTAATGGGTATTGTCAGGTCTCTGGCCTTTTGCTTTTTTTCAGTATCATAATAGGTATTGTCAGGTCTCTGGCCTTTTGCTTTTTTTCAGTATCGTAAAGGGTTATGTCAGATCTCCTTGGCCTCTTTTTATACCTTTTTCATGTGCAATGATGTTAACTAATCGTCATCGCAGCTAGGGGAAGTACCTTCTGCCGATGTTCGTATTTTTGGCTTAAAAAAATCTTCTCAAGAGCAGCTTACGTTCACCCAGATCTGTATTTTCTTTTTTTAACGTCGTGAGTAGTGTGCACGTTTAGTGGGTATTGTCAGGTCTCTTTGACCTCTTGTCCTATTTCAGTATTGTAATAGACATTGTCGGGTCTCCTTGGCCTCTTTTCTTGTATTGTTTTGGTTTCACGTGGGTATTGTCGTGTCTCTTTGGCCTCTTTTATTGTTTCAGTATCGCAATGGGTATAATCGGGTCTCTTTGGCCACTTGTCTTGTTTTAGTGTCGTAATCGGTATTGTCGGGTCTCTTTGGCCTCTTGTATTCTTTTAGTATCCTAATGGGTATCGTTGGCATCTTGTTATCTCTCTTTTCTATCTTTTCTCTCTTTGTGCTCTTTTTCCCCTCTTCTTTTTCTCTTTTTTTCAGGTGAGCGTCTTGAGGCCCCTTGGGCCTCTTGTTACCATTATTATTGTTGCATTTATAGTGCCTCTTCAACTAACTAGTTATCAGTGACACTTTACAATGGTAGTACAACATAGTAAGATATAAAGGTATGTAACAAGTGAAATGTCTTTTGTTGAGACTGTATATGAGGGTATACAGTTAGAGTCAATCCGTAGAAGATGTAACAAGGACAACAATTATATATGAATGTCTGTTTTATATCTTAGCACAGTGGCTAGCAAGTCATAAATACATATTTGATGTTACATTTAGGGATGTCTATGAAAGTCATTCTTGTTTAAATTTAACCAAATGATATGTAATGTTTTTGTATTTTCCTAACAGGTCTGCTACAATGGGGTGTGTTTCCCGAGAGCAGATTAAAAGCGCAGTTTTACCTCAGTAATGACTGTGTGTTCTGTCACAAACCAATAAACGTGAAATAGTCTCCCATGTCGTTTATAACTTTTTATCATGGCCGCGAGTTGGGTGGAATGCACAGCACACTCAAAGTGCGTAATGGATGCAATGCACTGGATCCGTACAATTATAGGAGAAAACTCCTCGATAGCAAGGCAATTGGAAAACACAAAAACATTGAATTTGATAAGATATGTTTGGTATTTGTTAAATAGGATTTCAGTTAGTATTCAAACACTTCTCATAAAAAAACACATCTAGGCAAAGTTCCGTTTCCAGAAGAAACACCATTCTGTGCAATTCTGTGCAATGTGAAAATACTTTTGATAAAAGGAACCCAATTCTAAACAATTAGGGGGTGTTACGATGTTTTTGATAAATAGATGCTATTCTAGGCTACTCTCAAATGTGTAGAAATGCTTCTTAGTTTCATTGGATTATTACAATTTATACTAGAAAAATTACTGGACACTAGCAACATTATTTTTAAAGATATTATGAACACTATATGCTACAACCATAAATAGAATTAACAGATATGGAGACCAAATCTCCGATAAATATCGATCCCATTTAAGGACCCATTAAACATCTCATTCAATTACAAAATAGTCATATATACACTCTTGATATATGGCCTCTTAACGATTACTGGCCTGTATCGACATTGAATCGTATTTCCAAATTTGTTGAGAGGGCTGTTTTCATGCAGATAACTTACGTATCAGGCTGCTAATTTTTCATTTGAGCATTATCAGTCTGTCTACTGCTGCAAACACAGTACCGAGTCTGCTATGTGTATGCTCCAACATTCACAATCTCCCTTATAAACCGCCCACTTCTGTTGTATTTGTTTTGTTAGACCCATCTGCCTTCTTCAACACCATAGTTCACCACAATGTGTCGGCTCAAATATCTTTGTGGTATCGAAGGTCGGGTACTTGACTGGCTGCAATCTTATCTTTGTGAAAGGCATCAAACAGTTGTTATTGGTCAGCATAAATCATCTCGCAGATTGCTTGTGGAGGCATCCTGCGTTCTTTCTTGGGCACACTCCCATTTACTCTGTATTTGTTTCCCTTAGATGACCTCTGTCAACCAAATGTTAATTTTCTTTTTTACGCTATCGACTGCCAGATTTATGTTCTTCTTGACCACAGTTCCGATGCGGTTTCTGTCAGTAACTACCTTTTATTCAGTCTCGATAACTTCGTATTCCCATTTTCAATCTGTACTTTTCAGTCTTGAGTACTTACTATTTCAGTATTCTCCATTGTTGTCATTATCGTCTAAAATGTTAATTACTATCCAGAAGCAAACTATAGTTGTAAAGTTCTCTTTTCAGTTTCATCATCGTTACTGTTGTTGACACGTTAATGCATGGCCTATCATGCCTATACTGTCGTTGACTCATTAATGCAGGGCCTGTCATACCTATACTGTTGTTGACACGTTAAGGCCACTCCCTATCATGCCTATACTGTACTTGACATGTTAATTCATGGGCTATTACGCTTAAACTGTTGTTGACCCATTGATGTAGTGTCTTGCCGATACTGTTGTTGATGCATGGCCTATCTCGGCTGTTAATCAAGGTTCAGAATATATACGAAGTATCGAAACTATTTTGTAAACATTGTTTAGCCTATGTGGGAAAGAAGTTACTTGAATGGTATGAACACTGCACTCGTAAGTGAGAGGTCGTCGGTTCAAAATCACCCACCAGTCGACTCTTCTGCAATGATCCTCAGCAACTCACTTCTCCCCATCATAAAATTGGTAGATGTTGGATATCGGCGTTTACAGGTGATAAATGAGTGTTCAAATCCTTCAAAGCTATTGTATTTGCGCTGCCTTAAACATTCATTGTAAACTGCATGTTACGTACTGCACTTTTAATAACTTATTATAATTACCCTAAAATGATTGGGCCTAATATGTTCATACATGTTTCGGTGAATATTGCCTGTGTATACATTTCTGAATATATATACAATATAACAATGAAACTTATGAGCTTTTAATAATCAAAAGCATTTCAGGAGAGTGGCAAAATTCTGATTCAGTGGTGGTAATTCCTATGACCTCCACATAACCGGTCTGGTGCTATACCAACTTTAAATGTCATTGGTTTAGGGGTCGGCAACCCCCGGCCCGCGGGCCATGTGCGGCCCGATCATTGAAGTTATTTGGCCCGCGTCGTATTTAATAAATTTTTTATAAATATCAACAAAAATATGGCCCGATTGCAGTGTGTCAGAGTCAAACGTCAAGCTCACACGATGTCCAGCACGAATATCTTAAAATCGGAACTAGCCGATCGCGTTCTTTCGATTTTACCGCTATTCTTGTATTTATTTGGATAAATAGTCGTACCGTGCCATAAGAGTTGTGTCCTATCAAATGCCAATATGGCGACGTCCAGTAGCAGAAAACGTAAAGTTAACTGCGAAAACCATGCATTCATAAATGAATGGACCGAGGAATATTTTTTGTGTAGAACACAGGGGTTCACCGATGTGTCTTTTGTGCAAAGAACTAGTTGCAGGTAACAGATAGTATAACATCAGGCGTCATTACGCAAAGCATAAACACAATTCGGCGGTAAAATTGACAGGAAACGTTCGAAGTTCGAACAGAAAAAATTACGGCCCTTGAAAGGTTTCTGTGCTATTTTTGTAGCAAATATTTATAATGACTAACATTTTTTTCGCGAGGGGAATTTAGAACTGTAACAATCTATTTATATTTATTCACAAATCTGCCATATAATAAACTAAGACATCGTCTCGACAACCCATCCTTGCGCAGCCGACGTCTTTATTTCTTTCTCTGTCTAACTTTTCAACTATACCACAATATCGGCCCGCACATCTTTGATAACTTTATGCCTACAGTAACTGCTAACTATTCTCTTCGTTCTGAATCTTCTTTCAATATCGCATTCCCGAGGATGAACAAAAATGTTGGCCAAAGAACATTATGTTTCCTTGGCCCAAAGATATTTAATGACCTCCCTGATCAAATAAAAACAACCACTTCTTATAGCATCTTCAAAAAAATGTTGAAGAAACACCTTGCAGTTCTTCACTCGTCCGCTTAACTCTCTGTGTGTTGTGACCTCATCGCGATCCCGTTTCTCTAATCACAATTGAACTCTACTCGTGTATGTCTTCAAATTTTCAATTCATGTACATATGTTGTGGCCATCAGGCTTGTATATATTTATTAGGTTGTAGCCTAAATAACAGCCACGTTAAACAATTATTATTATTATTAACATCACAAACAGAGGTATATTTGTCATAGTTCATTGAACTCGCCTTTTCCATTTTTTCTACTACCCATGCACCACCCTGATTCATCCAGTTTTAACTAATTTCGTACACCAATCTTGTGTCTAATCTTCTATAGGTTCTAATTTGATTCTACGTAATTGTGTTATTTATTGCATTCTCCCTTTGTTTATTGTATAATGTAACTTTATTTAATTGTCTTATTGTTCTTGTTCTGTGTCATTTGATAATTTAATTAATTCTGTGTGACTGTCTCACCTAAGTATTTCTCCTGGTATATCTTATGATTTAACAATACATACAGTAATTGCTTTATCTGTCTTTTAAGTCTTTTGTGAGATACATTGCTTTATATTATGGCTTTTACGTGTGATACTGTGATTATATTACATTTGATACTGTGGTCATGTCCATGCGATAATACTGGATACGTTTTATTTATCTACACTCAATTATGTTTTCTTTCATGGTATCTTTAAACTGTATTTTAGTTAGAAATAGTTTCAGTAAATTTGTAAACTGTTTTGATTCCTTTGTGTTAAAAGGGCACTAGAAATTGATAAAATTTCATTTCATAATCATCTAGTAAAATACATTTTCAGTTGACCTTCTTTCTCATGAAGGTCGTTCAATCCACCTTTATATTTTCAATAGTAGATCTCATAAACCATTGTATAACTCTAGAATTTTTGCCCAGTCAATGAAAACAGCAATCATTTGACCTCCGATTAAAAACATCATTTAGATTCAGCCTTTCTTGAGTACATTTGCCTCATTTCAAACATCACTAAATATTAAAAGGCTTAGAATACATTGTTGGTCAGCAACTAATGTAAACCAGCAGTATGGCAACTCTCTTTCGTTGTATCGAAAAAGCGTATTGAATCGCATATTCGTGATCACTTTCGACTCTTGATAATTCCATACTTATCATCTATCCAGCTTCTTTGGTACTTGTGTATTGAAGTATTTAACATCTTTAGAACACGCTGGGATTTTGATTCTTAATCATGCCTGCCTAATGTCTTTATTATCAATGTTGAGCACCAGTTTGGTCATTTTGTGTTTGGGCCTCTACTAAAAGCAAATATTATTTGTATGTTTTCTTACTATACTGTATTCAGAAACTATTGCTACCTTCCAATAACATCTGTATTTATTACTAAAAAACGGACATATGTAAATTTAATAATTTTTTTGTCTTTCAGTCTTGTTTTTAGCAGATCTGATGCTCTTGGATCTGCTCAACTGAATGGCGCCTGCAAAGATCGATTGAAATACAGCGTTGTTAAATTCGGCATGGGACTTCAGTTGGCTGCATCTATAGCACATGAACTTGGCCACAAGTGAGTAATTAACCAGTAATGTAAATGAGACATTTCATATACAGTCTCACCCAGCCGTACCCAATCTATCAACAATCTGGCTTTGTTTACAGTAATTGTCCTGTCCCATTATTCATCGCATTACATATAGTGAATTAGTCAAAGTCGGCTAAAGTTGAAAACCTTTTACCTCGACATGCCGTCCCGTTGTCCACAAATGGTGTCATGAAGCTATCAGTCGACACGCTCGGCACAGTGATCGGTAATTTGACTTTCATCACTCGTCAGTCAGGGACAGTTGCACACGATACACGACCGGCGCAGACAACAAAACGATTTTAGTCTTGAGTTACGTCACAGTTTATTGCAGCCATGTTAGTGTGATCCTTACGATATTCATAAAGTGGCGTGACCTGTTTCTGCAGCACAATACCGTGTATTTCTTGAATATACAAGAATATAATGAATTACGCATCTCATTTGTGCAAACTGGGAGGCAATATGATAAGTGACTTGGAAATCATGGCAGCCGTAACTAATCAATAATTAATCCAATAATTTTCTTTTGTTAAAATGTTACGAGGTGCTTGTACGTGTTCGATGGGTGTGATTGAGATGTCATTGTGTGTGTGATTGATGAGAGTGAAATGATTGCGGAGTGGGGTATTGTGGTGCCTCTTTATATCTGCTCTGCGTTGGTTCAGTCTTTCTCTGAGTGTGGTTGTTGTTTTGCCTAGCCTACATATTGTTTGCTACATTTTTTGCAAGTGATTAGATAAATTAGATAAATGAAATTGGTGTTCGAGCATGTCATGTGATCTGTGATTGTATATGTGCGTTGTGTAGCTGTACTTTTGAAGATGTTGGTTTTAGTGATAGCATTACATGTGAGACATTTGCGGCTGTTGCATGCTGATACTTTGCTCCATGTGAGTGAGGGTGTGGTGT
>WURV02217472.1:0-10640 GCA_011762755.2 Epimenia babai
AGCGCACAGTAGACCCCTAATAGAGCCCCGTAATAAGTATCTATATTATGCGCTAGTCTACGATTTAATTTGTGACAGTGACAATTTTAGAAAACAAGAGACTCACTGATCGAGATTGAGTTTATTGAATATTTCATCAGTCGTCTCAAGAACTTTATCCACATACTCTATCTTGTCCGGGTAACATTTGAGAGCGAGGCTTACTAGCGCCACCTGTAGGGAGACGATGTCCTCCGGAGACATGTCAGGGCGATTCTGTGTCAGAAGACCACATACAATACTGCACCATAAAATGAGTAAAAAGGTATAAAAGCAAAATTAGTATCTTATAGAAATTGTTTACTAATTGTTCTGTTTCATAATTTACGAATGCATTAGAAAACATTTATTAGATACCTTATTACTTTTGTCACATGTCATGATGTATCCAAATAAAACGGACGATAAAACAATTCCACGGTAATGTTCCTTTCCAGTATATGATATGAAAAAATGTGAATTTTTTTATTTCTAAAAAACTGATATGCAGCTTTTTGCATAGAAACTGTTTATTTATAAAACAAAAAAGGCGATATATCTCCACAAAGATGCGAGTGTGAAAGATGACGAAAGTACCTGGATGACAAGAGCGATTTGTTCAGAGAAGATGTTGAACAGTTCGATCTCCGATGGGATGACGTTCTCACCACTCTGGGCAAATTGGGCCAGCCTGGCAACATACAGCCCTGTTTTACAATGACCCTGTATGGATTATTGATGCATACACAAATAGGCAGGAATTGGCCAGGGTGGATCATTATGTGCCTCCCCCACAATCCCAGCATACAATGTTGGTATTACCCTCTAGTAAATATGGTTGATTGATCATGGTTTGGGATCACCATAGCGGCAAACAGAAAGAAAGTCAGTTCAAATGCCACTTTATTAATGGGAGTTAATGTCAGTCACACATATTAATAGCCTCATTATAAAATCTAAAGTCCAAAGAAAATCCTTGATTTATTAGAATTTGAACTGCTAACCCTCTTACAGAAAGGGCCACACTTTGAACAAGCTCAGTAGTGGAGCCAACTGCTAATGAGTGTGGATTAACGAGATATGTTTTACTTTGCAAAATCTGTAATTACCGATAATTATGTACAGTGAGAAGACAAGATAACGCATAGATGAAGGCCATGAGATGAGAGAGGGGGAGGGAGGAGACTACCATCAGCACCCGCAACACATCCAGTTTAAATGAAAGAAGTATAAGCTGTATAACCACACTACAAGGACTACCCAGATACCCCTTGGTGGCTAGGCTTGCAACTGTTTTTCCATAGAAAAAGACAGAATAAAATTTTTTCGTACAGAAAATTGTTATTTTCACACACTTTTACACCTCACCAGCTAGTGTACTTGAAAATGCACCCCATTTTACAAACTTACCTTTCCCGTAATAATGCTACGCTCAAGTCTGTTGAACAACACATTATTTTAAGGATTTTTACCAAAGAAAGATAATGCCACTTTTGCACTTGGTTGAGGCAAACATGTTCCGGAAGATATTATTTACTTTTGTACTGTATCAGACTGCCAACAATAGCGTCAAGGATCAAAGAGTCAAGACGTACCGGCCAATAAGGATAATGATGATGTTCTTCACATTGACATCTGGCTGCAGCTCTGCGCAAGCCCGCAGGAAAGGTGTGAGAGATTGTAGGTGAAACTCATCAGGGAAAACCTTGAGATAAAGATATAAACATACCTGAAGAACGATTAAAAAAATTATCGCACCCTCACGCTATCCAATTTGTTGGCGACAACATAATGAGAACAATTTGAAATTTAAGCTGACTAATTACTAGCCTTTTAATGCTGAAGTGATCCTACCTATCCATTGACTAAATCTTTCAACATTACACCGTAAAAGAATTTAAAGCAACGTACCTCACGATGTTGGGCCAATGTTAGGAATGTTGAAAAAAATGTAAGATCAGACTGTTGCATTCAACATTTGGATATCAGCAAAATCACTAGATGTAGGCCACTTGCATGTATGTATGTATATGAGTCAATCAATTTATGTTAAATATTTAATGTCGTGAGCCATTCTCTTACTTAAGTCAGAAACAAAGACGTTAATTCGGTGTTATAATTTATTACAGTTGTCAGTAACTAATAAATGAGATAATCATACCAATAAAAATTGTTCAGTATGCCAAATGCACGCCTTACTATATGATGGAAAATCACATGTCGCCAATGCCGAGCACGTGAATATGAAAGTTTATATTATCCGCCCTAGAAGCCTCTCAGAAATTTGTGCCCTATTATCTGCAAGCATAGTATTCATAATCCCTGTAGACCACCAGTTTTGATATTTTCATAAATTTTGCAACATCCCAGGCTCCTCAAAAGTTGTCTCCTATGACTGTCCTTATAGCGATAACGCAGAAAACCTCAAAAACGGACCTTTCAAGATTTACACGGGACGCAACTCTGGTAGCTCTAATATTGACGTCTGTCATATCCAAGAATAGCGCCACAAAAAGAAAATTTTAATATTTTCCACGATTATCGCAATATAACTGCCAATATCAAATTTGCGCTTTGAAATATAGAATTATACAAGACTTGACTAGTAGTATTCCAAATGATCCGTAACGTGTATTTTGTTGTCACGAGTACACGAAAAATCTTGTTAGTTTTGCTACTTGTACCATGTAAAACTATACTGTAATTCTATCGCAAAGTTCGCAAAAATGACAGCAGCCATTTGGTACCATGTCTTAAACTGACAAAAATATTCAAACCACGGAAGATAAAGCTCTGCTGCATACCATTCCATAATCTAGAGAGTTGGTTGTTACAAAAAACATAAGCGTTTAGTGATTACTAAGCAGAAACGATATTTCAAACTTGACCCGCCCATGGAATCGAAAATTGTGGATTGACTCATATAGCAATAAGCCGGTATTAACCAGTTGTCAAGACTGGCCTTTACAGGGATAGCTTAAGTGAGATGTGGTTAACATCACAAAGAAATTAGCCTCATTTATTTAGGTGGTGAAAACACCATAGTGACAACCACCGAATCTGAGCAGACAGTTGACCTCTATCCATATACCACTGGTCCAAAACAGCGTAGTGACAACCACCGAATCTGAGCAGACAGTTGACCTCTATCCATACACCGCTGGTCCAAAACACCGAAGTGACAACCACCGGGTCTGAGCAGACAGTTGACCTCTATCCATATACCGCTGGTCCAAAACACCGAAGTGACAACCACCGGGTCTGAGCAGACATTTGACCTCCATCCATACACCGCTGGTCCAAAACACCGAAGTGACAACCACTGGGTCTGAGCAGACAGTTGACCTCCATCCATACACCGCTGGTCCAAAACACCGTAGTGACAACCACTGGGTCTGAGCAGACACATGACCTTCACCCACACACGCCAACAGACACATATACATATGTTGCACACTTCTTGCTCCATCTGTGATAACTTATTATTATTAACAATGATATAAGTAGCGGAGTGCTAAGTACCACAAAGACAATCCACAGAAACCATCCAGAAAACATGCAAAACACAGACACATCAAATTGGAAGAAGTCCTTACATAATCACATAATAAAGGGTGCCAAAAATCAATTAGTTTAGGGCACTTTTTTGCCCAAAAATGCCACAGGTTAGACCAATGACAGAACCATGGTCAACTTACATCCAACGATCTAATCACTTGACAAACTGCCTCCAACGTAGAACACTCAACAGTGACGATAATAAGAGACTATAACACTAGGTAAAACAGGACAAACGTAATTTTAATTGGTTGTTAATTTCATGAATTTTGTAGCAGACCTGAATGACGCATTCCATAAGGTATTCTTGGGCAATTGAATCACAGCAACTCACAATCTGCTCAAGCACGTTGGAGAGAATCGTCTGTTGCACACAATGCATGTTTCGCCTCAGAAATAAATATGATACATAAACACGATATACTGTCAAATAAATTACCTGGTACCTCTTGAGTGAATAACTTGGCCCATCTCGATTGGATGACCTGGCACCATCTCGATCAGATGACCTGGCACCATCTCGATCTGATGACCTTGCACCATCTCGATCAGATGACCTGGCAGCATCTCGATCGGATGACCTGGCAGCATCTCGATCGGATGACCTGGCAGCATCTCGATCGGATGACCTGGCACCATCTCGATCAGATGACCTGGCACCATCTCGATCAGATGACCTGGCAGCATCTCGATCGGATGATCTGGCACCATCTCAACGGATGACCTGGCACCATCCCTATCGGATGACCTGGCACCATCTCGATCGGATGTCCCGGCACCATCTCGATCGGATGTCCCGGCACCATTTCAAGTAAGTGATGTGGGAGAATAAGAAATGCCCGAGAAAACTCAGAATGACTGCATAATTAGTGCCTAATTTAATTAATTCTCTTTGGTATCCACTCAATCGTAGCAGTAATACACATCTTCACAGCTTACTATTCGTGTTTGTCTATGTTGCCATAAACCATCGTTTTATATCTGCTAATGCTGCTTATCTTTTTACACTTGTTAATATTGACATCATTTTTTTACACCTGTCCATGTCAACGAAACACGTGTTTAATTCCTGTCTATGTTGACATGGCTCACCTTTTTGTACCTGTCCATGTTGACACACTCTAGCTGGCTAAGGCGAACCAAATTTGTGCCAACCAGGATACGCAGCTCTCGCCGTTCTTGTTCCCGTTTCTCGCGTGTTCGGGTGTGCCCCTGGTGTTGCATCCTCACCCACAGCTTATTCATCTCAGAAAAATTCAGTAGGATGAAGTCTATTGAGTCACGCACTGTACCAGATTCTTTCTCTCCTCTGAATCCAAAATAATAACAGTTAGTAGGAAATGACAATCGAGAGAAAGACAGTAAGACTGAATGTGGTATGGCAGGCGATGTGCTCGTCATGCTGAATTGTGTCAGCATGATACAATCATAATGTTAGCATGTGAGCTCAGGAATAACATACACAATATGCTTAGCATCAATAGTAAGACAATTGAATGAGTATTAAACATCACAATACCATCATAAGATTTACATAACATATATCTCCATATATAGTAAGCAAGCTGCAAGCTACAAACATAGTCACGACTCATGATGTAGGCCATTGTAGGCATGTAGTCTCACATATTCTATTCAGTAAGTTACATCCAATTTATATTAATTAATTCAGATATATAGATGAATAACCCTTGATGTCTGATCTATTATTTGATAAAATGCTGCAATATTCTTACCAATGATGAACTTTCAATAATAAAGACTATGTTTAGTGTCACAAAACCATCCATGCTATGAATATGTACATACTGGCAGACTAAGCGCTACTCATAGTTCTATAGTGTGATTAACAATAATAAACAGTCAAGGCACTTCCGTTTAACAAAATAATTATGATAGTCATTTAGCATATTTTATATTTCATTTAGCCATATTGTAATGTCATAAAAATAAAATTTTAGATTTATTGTATTAAGATTGTATATTATCACATTGTATTCATAATATTTTTATGATTTTGTTGAATAAAAATTACATTCATTCACACATTTCACAATAACAATTCACCCCGTGTCCTCTTCAGTGTCGGGCAATACATTCTTGGTACACTGAAGCAGATAATTACGCAGGAAAAGGCCACGTAATGGGTGCTGCACTCCCCGACACATCTCCACAAGATCTTTCAGGATATCCCGCTTGGATAACTCATTTACTTTGATGTAGACAACACCCACCGTAATCAGGAGGTAACTAAGCAAAAGAATTTATCACGACAAAATAAAGAGTAACAAATGGGCACAAATGAAAATACGTAGAGTAATCTGAAGCAAATAGTGGCATCCCCACTCAAATGAAAAATACCTTTGTAGCCAAAAAATACTAAAATATACTCAATTACACTGAAATATAGGGAAATATAGTAAAAAATTATGCAATATACTAAAATACACCAAATTACTTATTAGCTATCACCAATATGTGAATATTTATTCTGCATGTAAAATGTAGCAACAATCAGTTGCCAGCAGCCACATACATATTTGCTTTCCCAGCATATAATTGCATGTGTTGGCATGAATCCGAAATGCTGTATTGTTATTATAGTGTTACATGATATTTTGAGCCAACCTAGAGTTAAAAATGACATTCTACAATGATTTGATAATGTTACTAGCCAAATCATCCGTGCTTTACAAGATTTTTTGCAAGATAATCATGATTATTGTCAATTTCACTAATTTAATTGTGAAAAACATCATGCCTTTTAATACTAGTTAATAAGACATGAAATCAGTGAAAACGATTTTATTACACCAATTCAAAATTATTCTTTCCTTTTAACAAAAATGTATGTACATCAGTTCAAGGCCTTGGACTCTCTCTTGTTGCATTACTTCTCATAAAAACAACACTTTCATCCATAAAAGTGAAACATAAAAGTGCATACACAAATTTACGTCTTTAATTAGCATTTTGCAGTTTATCACCATGAACGGAGTATAAGTATACTATAACTAAGTATACTAAGTATAAGTATAAATAAATGCACTTTATTATAGTAGATTGTTAGGTAAAGAGAGACAACAAGATATACTACTCAAAACTTCAAATTAATAATAAAGCTTTATTTAGAGTGCCGTATTATCCCTTTGTCAATAATGACAAGATGATGTCGACGACACTTTACAATGTTACTAGCTTAAAACATAAACTAATGAAGTTATGTGCAATTTCGGGAGTACTGCAATGCCTGCAATAGAAGCTATAATGATATGTAGCAAGTAAAAAGTATCATATTAAGTACGAAACAGTGAAACTTACAATTAATCTATTCTAGATAGAAGATATAATAGCCTAACAATACTTAGACACGCACAATAGACTAAACTCAATATAGAACTAAAAGGTATCACCAAATGCTTTTCAGAGAAGGTAGGCTATGACAGTGGACTTGAGAAAAAAACTCGTTATACAATGTATAGTAGACTAAAATTATCACTATATGCTTTCCGGAAAGGGTAGGTTTTGATAGTGAACTAAAAATCTTGTAATGGATCGTATAGATGGGGGAAGACTGTTGAACAACTGAGGTCCTGTGAACGAGGGACCCCCAAAACTGTCTCTGCTGTATTTAGGCTGGGCAATGGTCACGGTTGATGATTGTCCGGTAGTGCCCCTTGGTTTATTCGTGCATATTAGCTCACTTAGATATACCGGAGGAAGGTTTTTGAGACATTTGAAAGTTGAAAATAAAATTTTGAATTCTATTCTAATTTTAATAGGTAACCAATGTAGCATTTTCAGTGTGGGTGTTATGTGGAGGCGTATAGGAATGTTGTATATTACTCTGGCGGCTGAATTTTGTAAATTTTGTAATCAGGATAGTTCTTTTGCTGGAAGATTCATTAGGATGGAATTACATGAGTCAATCCTGGAGGTCACAAAGGGAAGAATTAATGCTTCAGTTTGTTGGGGAGATAAATATTTAGAGGCTGATTTTATTTGATGAAAATATAAATATCCAGATTTGAGAACGTTCGAAATATGATGGTGGAATGATAGATGAAAGTCAAAAATGATGCCAAGAATTTTTGCCGATTTTTATGGTTCTATGATATAAGAATTAAAATTAAGTGATATGTTTCATACTGGAGAGCGTGCATAAGGTGAACTGATACAAATCATTTCAGTTTTTTTAGTATTTAATTTCAGTTTGGGTGTTGACAAGTGAAGAGTACATGTTTCACATGTTGACCACTCAAGGCTATAGTGAGCCAAGCCCATACACGAGTACCAACATTTTATTGCAATATTAGCTCAGTTTGTAAATTTAACTTGGGCTGTTCACAATGAATTTTTAACATTAGAAGGAGTGCATTAGTGGTTGTTAGGTGTACCTCTCTCTACCGGTATGCCTCCAAGACACAATCGTCGCGATTTGACATCAGAAGATCTGAATAGAGGGATAGGCATGATAGAGGCTGGCATATCCCAGCGACATGTAGCTCAAGAGTTGGGTGTCACAAAGTATCATCTCTGGTGCTTTGAATCGCTATCAGGCTACTGGTACAGCCAACAGACGACATCATACAAGACGCTACAGAGTTACAACCGGTGCACAGGACCGATACATCACCCTATCCGCTGTAAGACACCGACCGTCCACAGCTACAACCTCGCAGAGAAACCTGAGAGATGCATCAGGAGTTCGTGTATCCATCGTGTTTCCAAACCATCAGAAAAAGGCTCCATGAATCAGGATTGAGGGCTCGCCGAGCAGCTATACACATCACACTCACTCTACCGCACAGACTGCATCAATATGACTGGTGTCGAGAACACCTCCCAAGCCCAGTAAAGTACTGTACTCTTCATAGATGAGTCCAGGTTCTGTCTGAGCTTCACTGATGGTCGTGTTCGGGTGTGGAGAAGGCTGAATGAGCGATATTCCAATGCTACAGTTGTTGAACATGACCGATATGACAGCGGCTCTGTCATGGTCTCGGGTGGCATCACTACCGTGCATCGTACCAACCTCCATGTCAGATACCGCAATGAAATTCTCGACATTAAACATTATAGGAATTGCACAAAGAAATTTTCTGCTTCGTTTAAATCTGTGCAGGCTCTGTGTAGCTGGAAAGAAATGCACAGAAAAAAAACCTATACCTCTGATGGGACTCGACCTCACGACCCCCAGATAACCCGTCTGGTGCTCTACCGACTGAGCTACAGGGGCAAGCCTTTTCCTGCGCATTTAGATATATGACACCCTTTTTAAGAACCACTGATATTGTAAGTCTGTATATCATGCAGCGATATACACAGATATCTGTACAAGCATGATAGGCTGTAAATGCGCAGAAAAAGGCTTGCCCCTGTATCTCAGTTGGTACAGCACCAGAACAGTTATCTGGGGGTCGTAGGTTCGAGTCCCATCAGAGGTATGGACCGTATAGGTTTTTTCTGTGCATTTCTTTCCAGCTATTGAGAGAACCACATTGGCTACCCAATTAACATCAGGCTCTCTGTATAATTTTCTTACAATTAGCAGATTTGACATGACATCCTGTCACACGTTTATCACAAACGTTACAAATATCATCCGTATTAACCTTCATGATGATTAATATGATCATCTACAATGATTCAATCTGTGTTCAAGAAAGATGGCGGTTCCTGGTCATGATGGGGCTATAAGTAGTAAAATATACTATAAGTCCCTCTCACATGTAATTTCTTTCGGTGTTGAGCTGGCGTACTTTTTGATGAAGATGCAGCAATTCCGTGTCCACGTGGATAGCACTTTCCCATCCTTGCGCAGCCGGCAGGCATGGTGGTAGAGTGAGGCATTGGCGGCAGAAAGATGTTTATTAAAGTAAATGTTTGCCATCTTCACATGGAGTTTCTTACGTGCCCTCGAGGTCTCTTCCTTCTTGTGCCGGTTCACCAACTCAATGATGACCGGCTTCTTGCCATCGCTGTCTGCACCACTGAGGTAGTACATTGTGCTATTGTCCCGGCAGTCCAAATGGATGTTGAGATCCGCCGTGAGTTTTGTCACCCTCTCTTCCAGCTTTTCCATCTCTTGTGCTGGTTGACAATCTCCTCCTCGTCTGACGGACCATGCAATGCGGCAGAGTATGATACCGGTGACAGTCTATTGACGATAACGCTGTCTATCCTGCTGTATTGTTCAAGCTGATTGAATCTTTCATCCAGATTGTGGATTCTCGTATGTTTATAGTTTCTACGCCAGTCACTTTGTTGAGTGTGTCAATCGCAGAGTACCTTCCATATGTTTCAGTCGTATGTATTTTCGCACAGCTTTCCCGCCTTGTGTGTCTTCTTTAGGTGTCATGCTTCACAATAGATTGCATATTGATAATAATACAGGTAAGTCGCTCGCAGGTAAGTGTTCGTTCTGCAATGTCTGACAGGAGTAACAATAGTGGCACTAACAGCTCAATTAACAATAAAAATAGCAATACAATGGGACCTCGTTAGTGATAGTAAATTAGAAATTAAAATTAAGAAAAAAATTCCCAATTTAAACACCTATAACTTGTTAAATATCAAACTGATTACTTAAATACTTCACTATCACTTAGATCGAAAAAACAGTATAAAATTAACATAGATTATAACATAGATTATAAATTACCAAATTTAGGAAAAACTGGAGCTCTTGAAAACACGTCTGCACAGTGTGAGTTTATCAACAATGCTAATGATAATGGGTCATTTCCTCATTTTGGAGCTTGATAATATTCAAATTTTGGCTCACCCTGAGCTTATTCTCGGTGAGCTTTTCTGATCGCAGTTCATTCGTCCTCCGTCCATCCGATGTTAACATTTTATTAAAAAATCTCCTCAATTACCGCATATCGCAGAGGTCTGCTATTTGGCAAATATTGTCCTTGGGTTGGTCTCTAGACTTGTTCATTATGTTGTCATTGCCGTTAGGGGAGGTAACTTCTGTCAATGTTTGTATTTTTAGCTCACCTGAGCTTATGCTCGGTGAGCTTTTCTGATCGGAGTTCGTCCGTCGTCCGTCCATCCGT
>WURV02217483.1:0-10640 GCA_011762755.2 Epimenia babai
ATATTCACCCTCTACACTGCGCAGATATTCACCCTTTACACTGCAGATATTTACCCTCTACACTGCGCAGATATTTACCCTCTACACTGCGCAGATATTTACCCTCTACACTGCGCAGATATTCACCCTCTACACTGCGCAGATATTCACCCTCTACACAGTTGATTGATTTCTGATGCAGCAGCGTTACATATTGACTCGATTGCAGGTGTAATATCTTCGTGGCGTGAACCATGCAAGGGGTGACGTGACACTGACCCGTGACCTGTTAATCCGTACCTCTATCCTAGTGTCTACTGTGTGCAATACCTGGAAGTTAGGGTCTTTCTTGCTATTCCGCCCCAGACTCGCATCCTGAGATGTTAGCCACAGTACAGCGAACTCCCAGTTGACAATTCACCAGTTACGGTGGGGGGGGGGGGTGTAGTGTTACAGTTGAGTGAAATAAATAATAAAGAAATGTATTGAAAAATATGATTTTTTTGTGATTAACATGCACCCCACGATGTCAGGGACTGAACGGAATGCCGTATAGAGAAGTCTTGGGTTCTATGATAAACATGTCACCGTCGTGGACGTTTAAAGAATATAATAGTTTATCAGGAAATTTTAATTCTTCATCACCAAACTGAGGGTATAGTTCAATGTCGCGGAAGTAGAGACGAAATTCGCAGGGGTCGAGCCGACATAGTGAGCGCAGCGACGTTTTTAGTTGTCGGACTGTTTGACGGACGTCTACGGTCTGTTCCGTTATTTCGTCATTAAAAGAGAATTGGAACGTCATGAAGTGACGGGGCGTTAGGTCAACGTCCACCAACGGTTCAAGATGGCCGTGTTTGGCTTCTAGTTCATCAAATCTGAAAAAGCACACCTGTTCGGCCTTAATCTACTTTTGGGCCAAACAATTTGTGGTGACATGAAGCTGTGAACATCTCAAAGGATAACCTCGAAGTTTATCAAGTCCAAAAAAATGCATTCAACGTGTTTGCATATATAGGGAAGTATGAATATATAATGGGAACTTCTGACGACAGGGGTTAACCCTCCACTGTGTGTGTGTGTGTGCGTGCGTGCGTATATATGTAGGTATAGACTGATTACCAGGGTAATCTTTTCTAGGCCATTTTTAACCCTACAGATTAACACAACTAATTGATTAGCCTCTATTATAAGGGGTGGGCAAAACACGTACTGTGAAAATCGACATGATCCGAACAGACCTTACATTTACGCCACAGGTTTCCAATGACGGGCAACATAATACACTCCCCCAAGTTATATGCTTGTTAATGGTTATTTGCAACGGGATGACGGTATAGCGGGTAACAGCGGTACATAGAGACCACATATAGAGCATCTGGAGCACAGCCATGTCAGAGGGAGGAAACCCCGACAGAACAACACTGCAAGGGCTACCTAGAGCCCCGTGGGCACAAGGGACCATACAGTAAACTCAAAAACATTGCCCTGGCGTGTCCTGAAAAGGGCCAAGTGGTCATCAAACCGGAGTTTGAACCAAACTGCAATTGCCGAATTACGAGTATTTTCACTAAAAAAAGTAGTGACGTTTATGACATAAGCCAACTGTTATTGCAATTCGATACTTGAACTCGTACAATTAGAGGAGACTTGGCCACCATCCTCAACGCATGGATTTCATACTACCCTACACAAATAAATGTTAGACTAGAAATAATATCGATACCAAAGGTAAGATAAGGAACGAAATTAATGTTGGGTGTGACAGTATACAATACTCTTCAAAAAACTGTCACCGATTAGAGTGAGTTTGTACCGTGTCGGTTTAGGATCGCGATGCCTGTACGAACGGAGGTAGTTTCTCTCGGCTTGGTCTCGCTCTTTGTTGCCGACTAGACTTCCGTTGAGATGCGTGATACGTGGTAGTCGCACCAAGACCTCGTCTCTGACAACTTCTTGGCTGTACATCTGTCCCCGAAATATCGTTCATCATCGTACATATTAGAAGTAAGGGTTGACTATGAAGCAATTACGAGGTAAAGGTCTAGGACAACATTTATTAACAGCAAGTTTCAGCCAATAAATACTCTCAGATGCGCTTTACATTTAAATGCTTTTAGGCAGCTATCCAGCGCATATATAATACCTTCGACATTCCCATATCACCCTGCCAAGGAGAATATCGAGCATCTACCCAAATGCGGGCAGATAAGAATAGAAATTGAGGACTTTTAAATCTCGAAAATGTCATTTACCGGTCATGCCATGCGAAGAGAAAGCACAGAGAACTCGATGTTAACTGGTAAGATGTCCGGGTCCAAGGCAAGAGGAGGACAGAGAGAGACAGATGTCAGTAACATCCAAGAATGGGTAGATGTACCAAAGGCAAACGACAGACTGCAGAAGATCAAAGACCGTGAAGCATGACCATCAACGCGCTCTCGGCGCAAGATACCTAAACGAACGAACCCATTTTGGAGACTGGGTTTACTCCAGCAATTGGGAATAAATGACTTGCTGAGGAACATAGCAGAAAAACTGACTGGTGGGAGATTTTGAACCCTCGACGCCTGTTACGAGTCCGGTGTTCCTGCCACTCGACTTATTAACAATATATTTTAAACAACAGCCAAACTGTCCTACGCAGTTACACGTTAAACATCAATGTGAATGACCATCCACCGGCGTTTTATCCCTCCGTTAAGGAGACAAATTTAGCGAGGATGAAACCGTGACAGGCGTTTCTCGTCAGGCGGCGACATTGGGAGGTACCATTTTTCAACCAATCGAATACCATGTTTACCGTTCTAAATGTAAACATTTGTTTACGAATGTAAACTATGTGAACAGGTTGCGACAGTACGGTATCCTGATTGTTGGCAATCGCAAAACGCTATGATGTTCATCATACCACTGTTACAATCACAGCGCTGAGTATTGAAAAAGCTATATATACAGTATAATATTAGCAGAAATATTGTAATAAAGAGTATGCTATCGACCAAAAATAAATAGGTAATGTACCTCATATTTTCTACAACAAAACTAGGAAGAAACGTAAAGCTAACACCAGCTAGACCTGCATTAAAATAAGTGTACAACAGCGCGTTTGCATACGTTAATTTTAATGCATGGAGTTGCTCATATTTAGAAGGCAGTGTTTCATACTCACATCTACCATATATATAGCTAGATTTACACACATGTTTCATCATTCACCTGGTGAAGCATACTGCTTATGCGAAAGCTTGTGATCAATAAACCAGTTAGTCTATATAAAAGGTGTTGCCCTTTATCTATATAGTTTTTATTAACTAGACTAACACGGCTATCCACCCTTATACTTATATATCTCTGCAGTGAGCCATAAGGGTGTTACCACTTAATTTGCTTACATTTAGAAGGGGTATTCCCAAAAGGCGAATTTCCGTCAAGGCCGGAAATGCGTTCAATTCGTCGATTGTTTCCAGCTGTGAAATTTTCGAACGATTAAGGTTGAGATAGACGAGATGTCTAAAACTACGGTCGATGTCTCGAATAGCAGACGAAAACGTTTCGATAACGGTGTCCGTGAAGACGAGCGTGTTCAGATTCGGGAACGCCGTACCGAGTCGACACAAGATGCGAAAGTCATCGATGGCGTTACTGGAGAAGTATAGAGCGGTCAGTGACGTCGAGAGGGGAGCATGCTGGTCTAATTTCACGTCCGTGTAGTTGTTATTGGATAGGTGGAGTTCACGCAGACTGCCATGAATACGACCAGTAAACGATATAAGAATTATATTTTCCGAATATAAGCAATAAAGTAGATTTTTTAGTGTAGGAGGGTAAAGGTGATGATGGAGTAGGCCTACTTATGTAAGGGAGTATTCATAAACTGCAGATATAGGCCAATAAAGACTCTCAAATACGGTTTACAAATGACTGTTCATGGTAGCTATTCGGCGTAAAGGTAAAAAGAAAAGGGCAAAGGCGAGTTTTGGTGCTACTTTATAATTAAATGTCAGTCGCACGTACAACATAGCCCTGTTGCATCCCTAGGATATTTTTTATAATAAACCATTCCACGACAAATCTTTCTCAATATTCAAGCAGGAAAATCTTCCTTATTTTCGAGAGTTGAAGGCGCGGGGGAAACCCCTGGTTTATGCTGGTTCGAATTCGCAACCTCTCGCATGAAAGGCAGCGCTTCTAACCACTACAACACTGTAGCCAATAATAAGTTATCGAGATTGATTTGCTTGTATGTGTGAACACGAGTTTAAAGCCCGGGGATGTCTTTTAACGCATGCCTGTATTCATACTGCGCACGTACATCGCGTACTTCCTTATAGTTGGCCACAAGTTCCTACACATTTAACAACCACAGCTCTAAACAAACTATCAAACGAACCAACCTCAGCCTATGCGTACATAACTATTTATAGACGTATATAAATCATTCCTGTCCAAGGTATCGTATATACCGTATATGTCTGAAATTTGAACCCTGATTTTTACCTTCTAAATCCTTCGGCTTATATGCCAAGCATGTTTTCATGTTACGCAAACTTTAACCAAGTATCTGCTGACAATGGCGATCTTTGATGTAAATTTAGGAGTTAAATGAAATTTTTGGTTTCAATAAATTATACGCGTACCACTGCATTGGTATGCCATATGAGAGCATTTGTTAATTTGGAGTCGCGAATTTAACGTATATAAGGCGGAGAGAAACGCGCTTCTTGCTGGCGCGATTTATTGACAAAGTCGACGGTGGTCTTTGTGGGCCGCTCAGAACGGTATGTTAACCCTCAGTATCTTTATCATTGGGGTGGAATATGATCGTAATACGGAGTCGACTTATACAGCAGGAAAATTTCAAAATGAGATATATTAAGCCTAAACACTGATCTCGGCTTGTACGTGATCATAGTACGGAGTCGACTTACACGGCAGGAAAATTTCAAAATGCCATATATTAAGCCAAAACACTGATCTCGGCTTATACGTGCTCATAGTACGGAGTCGACTTATACGGCAGGAAAATGTCAAAATGCGATATATAAGGCCTAACCACTGATCTCGGCTTATACGTGATCATGGTACGGAGTCGACTTACACGGCAGGAAAATGTCAAAATGCGATATATTAAGCCTAAACACTGATCTCGGCTTATACGTGATCATAGTACGGAGTCGACTTACACGGCAGGAAACTGTCTAAATGCGATATATTAAGCCTAAACACTGACCTCGGCTTATACGGCTTATATGCGCCAGGTATAAACGTTAGTTACTTTTGTACAAACCAGGGAAAATTCTCCACGACGTTAGGCAGGCAGTGCCACGGCATGCGAGTTGCATTGAGTATTACATGTGTAACGCTGTGAAATCGGTTAGAGTTGTGATCCGCACAGCCTAAAGGGTTGCTTGTTAAATTGATGAGGGTCAACCGTGGGCAATGTTCGATGATGTTAATTACCTGCAACATACAGTATCATAGACATATCTAACATCGTCTATGACTCCGATGCCACAAATTTTGATGGTAAACAGTCAGAAGCCACGAAAGGAACGTAAAATTGTAAAGGGCTAACTGGCGCCCGTAATAGAGTTGCCCTTCCCAATGACTGGTTATAAACCCTCACCGATAAATGTAACACGTTTTAAGTTACGGTACGGACGTTTTTGAAAGTGTAGAGGACGCTCCTAATATTTTACATTTGCTAAAAAAATGAATGAAGATAATTGGTCAAGATACACATAAATTTGAAAAGTGCACATTTTCACTTTTTGTATTACCATAGCTTTATTTTTTATGTGATGTGGCGTAGAACGCTGGAATTTGTTAGGGCGATATTGTAGGTCCCACCTCTCTCCAGTTGGCGATACGGTTGTTAGTGAGGTCGATCTCCGTGACATGGATAAGGGTATTTTTAACGGAATCCATATTTCCCGCGCGTGATATTACATCGTTGCTGAGAATTACTCCGGTTGGCACAGTCAGAGCGGATAACGACTCTAAAAACGCGAAAATTGTTTCGCATATCGATTTACTTTATTATTTAAACTTGAAGGTGTGTAAAACTAGTCTGACAGAAAGTAAAAATTAGTATAAATTTCGAATTATCGCCTCAAAAATTCCCAAGTGTCATTCTGCACGGTCTACAAAATCATCTTTGCCTATATTATATATGGTATTGTTGCTATTGAGAGAAAAAACCTTCAACACTCAAATATCACCCAGGAATGATATGGGGAACTAACGCAATCAAACAAACGAAGCATAAAACGCTTAAAAGCCTAATATTTGTAGTCAGCGAGAATTATCTGGTAAATGCTGATACGGTTTAAAAATCTATGGAAACTATTCACTGCAGATACACCTTCCACTCGCATATTCACTTGGGACACTCGCATATTCACTTGGGAACGGGATAGCAGAGTTGGTAGATACGACGCGGAATACGTGTTGTTTTTGTTGTATCCTTGGACTAGGTAGGCTACTTCATCCCGATTGCTCTGGTGGACTTGGCAATAAGCAACTACCAGTAGAATTCATTTATGGCAATACGAATTAATATACACTGGGAAAGTAAATTTGTGAGGGGCTGACATAGAGCTGCCTTCCCCAGCGACATGTTGTGAGGCGTCTGCTCAAGCGGCTTCAAATCGCGGTATATAAACGTTACTCAAACTATCGGAGATTAACCAGTTGCTGCAGGTCATCGCAAGAAAGCCCATGTTTCGTATTAAAACGGCAATGTGTCGTTTACAGGTTACGAATCTGCTCACTTGTAGGCACATAGTTAAAAACTGCATCAGAGTGGATCCGCGACAATGCGTATTTCACTATAAAAACGAACTCACGTCAATAGTGAACTCACCCGTGAATGCATCGAATCCTGGTCTTTTCGTCGGAATAAATATACCCACATATGAGGTGTCAGCACCGGCGCGATACTTGTTTCTTAAAGCATCGACAAAGTTCGTACTATTGATATTATTATAACCTTCAGTAAAGTCATCTCTTGACCTCGCAATATTATGTATATTAGTCAGATTTTGCGTATCCTTTATTAAACTTTTACTCTGCATTATCAACCAAGCCCGGTACATTCCACAGATATGGTAGATATCAACTCTTGAGTGGAGCCAACGAAGCGATATCTTCGCCAGTAATTAGTCTCATCCAGATAGATTTCTATGGAATCGGTAGAAATCGTAAACTGTAAACGTCAAACTACGTCATTGATTTTTAGGCTCAATTATTTTCGGTGACTAATTATTATTTCACTACAACTATGTAATAGATGAGTTCTGGAGAGTGGCTGTGGAATCGCGTTCTTTTTCCGTCGTGCGCTTTTTGACTAAGGTCCTCCTTCATAAGAATGAATAGTCGACCCTGAAAGGATGGCATCCGCTGCCTGCGTTGGCACGGTTTAAACCACTTCTATGTCACGTAATTATCTTCCTAAAGTCCTATTTGCGCCCTAAGTGTCGTCTTTGTTATAATAGTGTGTAAAATGCCACAATCGACAAGTGACAAAACTCCTTCACGCGCCACTCTCGCCAATAACGCCACATACTACCACGCACATTATAAGGTATACACACTATACACACAGACCAGTTGGTTAAAAGCTTTGACGGCACAAACGAAAACATCGCGAAAATTTAGGCTCCATATTTATATGTAACAAAAACATGGTAGTTTAGGATTTATAATTTTCTATATCGGAAACGTCATAAAAGCGCGAGTAGTTCTATTCGTAGCGGTTATATGCCCATCGGTTAACAAGTTGTTGAACCAGAAGCCTACTAAACGCAAATTCGTTGTTATCTATGCTGGTGTGCTCGTGGTGAGAGCGTCCATAGCTGTCGATATCTGCACCAGACGGATTGTCCTCGGGGGTCAGAGTCGATGTAGCTAGCCTACATCCGCGGCATAAATACATATGGGTGTATTTACCGCAACGAGGAAATGAACAAAATGGCAAAACTTCAACGCAACAGAAATTTGCTAATTCTTTCTAAAGCTGATAAATAATTTTGAGTTGAGGTCATATATTTTATTTGAATGTCATCAAAGTCGTCAATTGAGCCTACATTTAAGAAGATTATGAAAATTAAAAAACTACATTCGTACCTCGTGTTAAGCGAGACACTGCGTTTTCATAGAAATCTGTTCTAATGAAAATACGAACACTTGGAACCAGACGTAATAGCGTACTCTGTAATAATAGTAGGTAACTTCCAACTTAATTTTCATTTCTCATTTTACGCCATAAAATAGCTTATTATGTGGCTATTTGTGTAAGGGACGAATATTCTCAAGCTTTGAATACCTTTTAGTACTAAAAATCTAAAATACTCTAATAAATAAGAAAATTTGACAGTTTTAACTTTATTAATAGCTCGAGGAGCCGTAGGCCTACTTAGCAAAACTCATAAAAAATTATGTAACACAATTATTACCACGAGTACAAAAAACAAGTTATGTAGTAATTGATAGGTGCATATATTTTATTAACGAGGCTTTTAGAATAATTTGGAATTATTGGTTTCCAATTGCCTATCGACCCGTTTAAATCATCACTGCGCAGGCGCTACTCAGTAACCAGTTGACACACAGTGACGTCCCTTTAACGCCCATAACATAATGTCTTATTTTTTATTTTTAACAAGTTAAATAATTAGTAATAAAACAAAGTTCCACTGCGGTAGTTTGCTAAATGAATAATGATTTACAACGAACTATCTGGCAAGCCAACTTTGTAACAAGGGCCGACAAGCCCCGAATGTTTGTAATTGGTTTCCGTTTAGGATAATGTAGTTTGATGAAGAATACAGAAATAAGCACAGTAATTGTGCAGACAAATGCATAGATAAACCTACCGTTTCATGGGAACCGACGCTATGGTCTTCAGCTAACCCGTCTGCTGCTTTAACAACTAAACTGGCTTCGGTGCCGCCAGATTCTTTTTCTGGACATTTCTGTCCAGTTATTTATGGAACCACAACAGTTACTCTTACTAATGTAACAGAATTACGGGATTTGACCGGGGCCATCTTCTGATTCTATTTTCCCATCTCCCAACTAGGTGGTAACAGTGGTCAATAAACTATGGTCCCACTCGCAACCAATTCGAAAACGGACCAAAAAATTATGGCCGCATTGACATATTCACCCAAAATCTATGTTTAGTAGTTCATTACAAAATGGAATGTACTAAACATGGATGGAACAAAATACATGATGAAATATGTGAAGTGTTTTATAAAAATAGCTATAGAAATATAACATGTACAGCAAATTAAAATAGTGAAATGTATTTTGTATATAGCAAAATATTTACAACAAATGATAAAATAAAATGTATATTGTACTTGTATGTACTATGTACAGTATTTGTAAATAGTGACAGGTAAAATTATATGGAATGTTTAATAGTGAACAGTATTGTGTAATTTTTATGATATTGGAATGAATAAATGTGAAAGGTATAATGTATCTGTTATGGAGTATGGTAGGATAGGACTCATAACCGAAAGGTCACGGGTTCAAACCACCCACCAGTCAACTTTTCTGCGATGATCCTCAGCAAGTCATTTATCCCCGATTGCGGGAGTAAACCCGTCTCTAAAGTGGGTAGATGCTCGATATTATTCTTGGCGGGGTGATATGAGAGTGTTGAAGGTATTGTATATGCAATGAATAGCTTCCAAAAACATTTTGTAGTGAAAGCCTTTACTGGCTGATACTTGCGGTCTATAAATGTTGTTCTTGACCTTTTTACCTTCGGATAATAGTGATAAAAGAAAACTCCGTATTTAATAATTAAGGTAAGAATAGACACGAGTTTTGTTTGTCATTTGTGGAGCAATACACAAAACAGTGACCACTTGTCTATATAGATATACTGTGTTTAGTTAATCAAGATCAGTGATATACACCCGGCATTTCAATCTACAAGTACAGGTGAATCAAACTAATGTAGTCTGTCAATGTCATCTGAGACTTAGTGAATGAGAAAATATTGACTTAAAGGAACTTTCTTGTGAGGTTGTAATCATAATTACGCTTGCAGACAGCTTTTTTTCAGCATTTAAGTGAATGGTCCCAAAACTGTGAAATTATCTTACTGTTTGAGACATTATTATTGAAATTAAAAATGTAAAAAATTAAGCAAGAGCCAATTCACCAAGAAATAGTGAGTCGAATAAACATTAAATGTGTATGCGTTAACATCAGATCTACCTCAGAAGAAAATTCAATGACCTAGTTAATAGAAATTAGTAATCACCAGGAAAATTGGACGCCCCCTGCGAACATTTATGACCATTGGGAGAGTGGGCCACTTGTATGGGCAACTAGAGTGGATGGGCCACAACTAGAGTGGATGGGCTACTGTATGAGTGGATGGGCCACTGTATGAGTGTATAGGCCACCCTAAGAATGCATAGGCCACTGCGAGACTGCATGCGCCACTCCGAGAGTGCATGGACCAGTGCTAAAGTGTATGGGCTGCTGCTAGTATGTGTGGGCCACTGTAAGAGGGTATAGGCCACTGTAAGAATGAATGGGCCACTGTAGGAATGAATGGGCCACTGTAGGAATGTATGGGCCACTGTAGGAATGTATGGGCCACTGTAGGAATGTATGGGCCACTGTAGGAA
>WURV02217494.1:0-25552 GCA_011762755.2 Epimenia babai
TCACCATATGTACAGAATAAACCGCGTTGATAAAAAATACGCTGATTCCGGGAATTTTTCTTATATTATAAAAGCCAATCCATTTCCTTGTCTTCGCTCTCTACTGTGGGATCTATAAATGTCACATTGCAGACACGCCGATATTTTAGAGATGAATATACGAGAAAAAATTGACTCAACTAGTAAGTTTGATGTGTGTGGGTGTTGCACAGTAAATGAATAATAAGACATCCTGATACAGACTGCCTGAAATCAAAAGCAAGAGGCTGAAGAGACGTGAAAAAACCCATGAAGATAGTGGAGCGAGAAAATATAGATTTGTGGATAAACCGTGGCTGAAATCACCTCTAATTTCCTAAATAGAGAGAACCATTGACAATATATGCCGAATGGCAGACCTCTGCGATAAGCGGTTTTAGAGATTTTTTACGAAAATATTAACATCGGACGGACGGACGACGGACGAACTCCGATCAGAAAAGCTCACCGAGCATAAGCTCAGCTGAGCTAAAAGGCCAGTTTAATATCGTCTCATTGTGTGCTCGAACAGATTAAATGTAACACAACAATACCAAGAACTGAGGCAGAGGGGTATTTGTGTCTTTTGACTTACGTATGAATATGGAGAATGTCGCTCCAAATATCGATCAATTTTCAAAGAACTTGTTTGTGCGATATATCGTTATTTAGATCAATAAAATCCGGAATCTTAAATTCTTGTGGGACCCAGAATGACAACGCGTATTTAACCAATCGGAAGTTATGGATACTTGGATTATACTGGTCATTCTTCCACACAATCACATTGGATGCGGTACGTAAGACAAGGGCAATAACTTCAGCACGGTGGCTCGACATTTATGCTAATTTTTTGTGCAATCTTTTCTGTGCGAATGGAATACATGTATATGCGATAATTATATATAAAGATATGCAAAAGACTAGGTAAATTTGAAATAGTTTGTTCTGCCCGGCTTTTTCCCAAGAATCTGGGAGAGATTTTTACATGCTATGCAAGATATTCATTACACATCGGGTAACAGTTGGAAGGCGATACCTTCGCTATCAGTGGAGATAGAAAACAATACGTCTGGTAACAGTCAGAACACGATACCTCTGGCAAAGGGAATGATACGGTACATTTGGTAACGCAAATAACACACCTCTGGTAACAGCAGGAAGACGATACAGATGGTAGAAGTAGTAATACGACCCATCTAGTCACAGTAAGGACACGAGGACATGATACATCCGGTGTTCATCTTTTTAGACAGCAATCACCTCTCTGTAAATGTTTCGACTAGTAACAGTAAGGACATGATACATCTGGTGTTCATCTTTTTAGACAGCAATCGCCTTTCTTCGAATTAATTTCGACTAGTTACAGTAAGGACATGATACATCTCGTGTTCATCTTTTTAGACAGCAATCACCTCTCTGTAAATGTTTCGACTAGTAACAGTAAGGACATGATACATCCGGTGTTCATCTTTTTAGACAGCAATCACCTCTCTGTAAATGTTTCGACTAGTCACAGTAAGGACATAATACATCCGGTGTTCATCTTTTTAGACAGCAATCACCTTTCTTCGAATTAGTTTCGACTAGTTACAGTAAGGACATGATACATCTCGTGTTCATCTTTTTAGACAGCCATCACCTCTCTTCAAATGTTTCGACCAGTCGACTAGCGTGTTTATCCCGTTGTCTATTGTATCGTTTATTGCTCTTCGTACCTTGTTACACGCGATGACGTTTTCGGGCAATTCACAAATGCTAATCACTGATCAACGAAAAGCATTTCATACGGCTCGATAGTCATAACCTCATCTCTGATTACTTACTGCGGTGTGTGCTTCTGCTATTACATACATACATATACTGTAAAAACCCCTTAGCGCCTCCCCAGGCTGCTGCATTTCCTTCCTTTCTTCTGTTTTTGTGAAATTACTCTTGTTTAGAAGTTTTTTTATAATAATGAAAGTTATACAGTGATTTAGAATAGATTGTGCTTTTTATTTCGTAACTTATTACTGTCGTTTACTGAACTAGCCGAGTAATCCTAAGATAAAGAAACAAATTAGTCGTTCAACATACGACAGTTCCTTTGTTTATAGTGGTGGCTGCCACAGCCATTACTATTACAGACTTGTCTGTTTTGAGTGACTATTGTGTGCTAATCTAGGCCAGATGTCTGCTACAGTGACTGCTCTGCTATGTTGTGGGTTACAACACAGGCATTACTACTTATATGTCATGTCATAGACAGTCCTGTTACATACACTCGTATAGACAGTCCTGTTACATACACTCGTATAGACAGTCCTGTTACATACACTCGTAATGAGCTATTGCGGATTGGAAAGTCTAAATGCATAAATACCATAGACACTATTATTCTTCATGATTTGAAAAATAGTGGATTTTATGTAACGTGTAGAGGTAGACGAGCCGGGAAACGCTTACGTACAGCTGATGGCATCTCTACTACTGTAGTTGTATCGAATTCTTCACCCGCACTTTATAATTCATCCTGTGGTTCCAAAAACTCTACTTCTCGGTTAATTAAAATTGGACTATTGAACGTGCAATCGGCAAACTCTAAGCCCACAATAATCCAGGAATTCATACTGGATAAGCGAATAGACATTGTCTTTATCAATGAGACCTGGCTAAATGCTGGGAATGATCATGGAGAAACTATACACGACCTGGTACCCCAGCAACATGGCATCACGCATGTACCGCGACCCGTAAACAAACGCGGTGGTGAAAATGCCGTCATCTCCCATCAGTCTGCTCCTGTCGATTTTCGCGCACGCTCGGATACCAACATTATGTCTTTTGAAATTCTCGAAGGTACTATCGAGACCTCAACGCCAATCTACACCTTCTGCATATACCGCCTACAAGAGATACTAGTAAACCTCTTCATCGATGAACTTGAGATTCTCCTCTCAGCTCGCTTCACCACTCGCTCTGACCTCATTCTTCTCGGCGATGTCAACATACGCATGAATGTTGAAGACAACCCAAGCGCGACTAAATTTTAAGAACTTTTGGACTCCTTTAATTGGAAAATTATATCAAAGCAGCCAAGACATAGAAATTGAAACTGTCTCGACATTATACCGTACAACCTCTAATTATTCTATATTCACGATCTCAATGTAGAAATTATGCCAGTATCAGACGACTACTTAATTACATGCACCCTGGATAATGTCAACATAACCACTCCTGCAATAGTGCTCCCTAAACGGACCAGAAACATCAACATGACCTCGTTTATTGTTAACCTTGATACTCAGTAACGCAATACTTACACTCTCAAACTAGACCTGATAGACATATATATAGCATCCTGCAACAAAATATCAGAATCTGGCCACAAAAGGGAAATATTTCACATCTTTCACATGTAATATCAAATACTTACAATATTTCGAGCGTTAACATCGACATCAAAGACTAATCATCTCCCAAAAAACATACTGCAAAATAAACTACCAATCAAATTTGGAGAATATTTCTCGAACAAAATTTATGTAATCCGTACATATCTTGACAACAGCGTATCATACACGCCAGTATTACCAGAAACTATACCACCAGCACTCTCTACATTCCAACCTATAACAGTAGACAAACTTACTAACATACTCAAACCTACCAAAGCGAAAACATACAATTCCGACCCTGTTCCGAAAGAAATACTTAAATCTTGTTTGCTACCGTTAATCCCGCATTACGTCTATAACATTAATAATAATCTAAAAACATTTTTTTTCCAAAAAAAATGAGAAATGCGCCCGCGCGGTCATTAATCAAAAACCTACAGACAATGTTGATGTATTAAAATCTTACAGGCCTGTATCAAACTTACTAAATGAATCAAAAGCATTGAGAGCGTCATAGCAGGCCAATTAGCCACACATATCAGGACACACAAATTTACACCAAATCAATCATCTGCTTGCCGCAAACATCATAGCGTTAAACTACACCAGCCTACATCACAGATAACATAGTCAAACATCGAGACAATAATAAAGGTGTCGTGCTTTTATTGTTAGAGAAGAGAATTTTTATTAGGTATAACATACCACACACAATGAGTAAATGAATCTTCATATATAGTAGTATGGGGACATGATAAGCTGTATACAACAAACAAATACAGTACACACCAAATAACGTTGTAAACCAATACGAAGAGACAAACTGAAATATAAAACGTAATTCCAAGTATGCATGTAGATCCTTCAGCAGCATTTGACACTATTGACCACAATATATTACTTCATACATAGCAGCACCACTCTGGTATTACAGACAAGGCATTGCAATTAATACAGTCGTATCTACATGAGTGCACGTTCACAGTGTAATGTATTGACATCAGCACTCACACCTCTCCCTTATGGAGTGCCTCAAAGATAGCACCTTAGGCCCTATACTATTCACGATGTATACAAAACATCAAACACGCATTCCTGGTAATTTTGACATTATCTACCAACTGTACGTAAATGACACCAAATGATGGCTCCCTATTGATCTTGACGCATCTGACATAGTACACAAGACTAGTGTAGTAGAGAAATGTTTCATTGAAGTCCAGAGGTGGATGACAGCTCACAAATTACAACATATACAGACAAAACAGAACACTTACTCATCACATCCAAATCAAGACGCAAACCTATACCTGATATCGGATTTACACTTGCAACAGTCACAATACAGTCCATCTTACAGGTTCGCAACCTCGGCGTGACAAACGCCTCACCTCAGAAGATCACATCAACAAAGTCATAAAACATGTCACGTGCACTTACGCAACATTTCATCCACAACCAGCAACAGAATCACTAATACATGCTTTTATTACATCCAAGTTACACTTCTGTAACACACTTCACATTAATTGACCACAAGCACTCACAAGCAGCTACAAAAGGTACAAAATACAGCGGCAAAATTCATCTTAAAACTTGGGAAATATGAACATGTCACTCCACCACTACAGCAACTTCACTGGCTACCCATTACGCAAAGATCGCAATTTAAAGCGCTACTCCTAACACACAAAGCAATATCTCTGATGCCCCACAATACATAAAAGATATTATCACGCAACAGAAACACGCAAAAGACACGGGGCAATCACAAACAATAACCATTGAGCCTGATTACAAGAGGACCCAGGTGACACGATAGATGATTTTCTCTTCAGCCACAGCACATGTCTGGAACAAGTCACCACCTCAACTTCATTCAATCTCACACCTCAACACCTTTAAATCTCAACTGAAAACGCATATTTAACCTTTTATAACCTTTCAACCCATTCATGACCTTATTTGTAAATATTATGTAGTATGTACATTCTTTTTGAAAATATGAGGAAGGAAAACGACATATGACTCAATACTATATTAATTAGCTGCTCTATATATATATATCTGACATTATTTATTATTATTATTATTATTATTTAAATGCACATGGTAAAGGTCTAGGATACGCCACGACACCTGGTCGATCAGAGAACAGATTAGTCTATGTTCCGTAGATAAAGCACTTTAGAGACAATTGAACGGCGTCGGGCGATTAACATTGCTTTCTGTCTGGCGAGTAACCCGTTCACCCTAATAGGGTCTACTGATCCAAAGTGACGAATATATGGGTAACTTTTGGCTGGGTGATATAGAGATTAAAACGACCGTTCGTATATCAAGTATACTTCATCAGGCGCAATAAGCGGACAGGGGTAGAACATAGATAATAAAAACTGTAGAAAGCGGTTTGAATTGACAATATAAAGTAACAATAATCGATAAGCCTATTTTTATGGTGGAATGCATACCGAAATAACCAACTGATTTTATTGCCTAGTATGTTACAAAGTTTAAGAGACAACTTAGATATACTGGTTGAGCTTCCCGGGCTATAAATAGCGCAATGGATATATATATATATCTCACCTTTTTACCTTCCGCCTTCTGTCTGTTATTTTTTAGATAATAACACAAAAAATACGTCGGGGGAGAATTAAACGCGACGGGGCGAGGCGAAGACAGATTATTTCAGTATATCGGTAATTGGCGACAATTTTCCATGATTATTTATAACTATAGCTTAGTTACTTATATGTAATACGTAATAGCTTCGCGCTCATCCCCTCGGGCGAATGATATCCGATGACTGACAGTCAGTTGACGCGTTCGTTCCTCCTGGATCGTTTACGTGGGTAATGCTGGTAATGCTTTATCTAGAAGTCTCACTGGCTCTGTAGAATTATTCGATATCAAGCTACTTAGAATGTCACTCTTAGAGCACCAGCCCAGTCTCTAGTGTTTGTGAGTTCGGGGCCTCCCGCACGCGCGGATTCTTTTGTATCAGTGTTCAAGGAGGGGTAACGTATTACTTGGACGTACAGCATGCTCGTCGCTCGATATTTAACGTTCAGGGGACGAATGATAAGATTTCGGGCAGCCGTCTGTTCTTCGCTCGACTTTGGGATTTAAAAACACGAGTTTTAAGATTTCGGACAACCGTCTGTTCTTCACTCGACATTGGGATTTAAGAACACGAGTTATAAGATTTCGGACAGCCGTCTGTTCTTCACCCAACATTTGAATTTAAGAAGACGAATAAGATTTCGGACAGTCGTCTGTCCTGCGCTCGACATTTGAATTGAAGAACACAGGGGTTTTTTATGAAGTCGAATGTCGATTATACCACATCAATACTTTCGCTCCCGCACCCGTACCGCTATTGTTGACTGTTTGACGATCCATCGATGCTCCCATTTTTACGTATGCGTCGTGTTATGCGCAATCGATTAGGGATAGACAATACATTTATACTGGCTGGGTCGAATTTTTTTACGTCATCTCGAATTTTTTATTGTACCCGATTCAATGTATTTCGCATATGTATCCAGCAAAACATCTGTAGATGTCTGGGGTGAAGCCGGGAATGTGTCTCATCGCCGATATCTCGTCGGGAGTTTATTTATCATTCGCGAAACATCACACGACGAACTGGTCTTTATCGTAACAGCATCGCTGGAACTATAACACATATCTGTATAATATTAAAATAGGCAACTATAATCCGCGCGGCCTCCATATGTAATAGAGTAGCTGGGATACAAGAACTCACATGCACCAAACGAAATTGTGATATTTAGGGTGGCCTAGGTTGTCGTTATCTTAAAACCTTTGTACAGCAAGCATTGACAACTGCTGACCGAGCAACAGACACCAAAATCGCTTGCTGGTTAGGTACATCCGTTTCTGCAATTGGTAGACGCTTGGTATTCTTCTTTACGGATGGGATGTTAGCGTCGAAATTATTGTTTCTGTGCTAAATAACTGCCATAAACCTTCATTGTGAGAACTTTTATATTCTTTCGCAATCGCAAGAAGTATTGTCTCCGAAAAGTTATATACCACCATGCCACCGTTTGCCAGAAATCCCAACCTCACACCATGCGCAGTTCCAACCTCACACCATGCGCAGTTCTTAAATACTGCAAATATAACAACGCCCGTCAGGATATCTACCAAAGGCATATAATTGACTCTAAATACGGCGCCCGGAACTGTCACGATGTCACTGCTGCCCTTTCTACCATTCCACTAATTGGACCTAACGCTGACAACATCCGTAAATGATGCATTAGGGCTTATAGACTCATCATTAGGGCTATAGTTATTAGAGCCGCGTTAGGTCACGTTACCTATGTGTGGGAGAGGCAGCTGATGACCGCATCGTATAATAATTACTGTATTATACGTTATGATGAGTCGTCATCAGACAGCGCAAGGACATGTGATTACGATCAGTATTGTACGTTCTACTGGATATGGCGTCATGTATATATAGTACACGACAATTACGAAAACGAGGTTGAACTTAAATTTTGTCCGTTTCATCGATTCCGTATTATTAAAAAAGTGAGATTTTGGTGCTACATGTCAGTCGCACATACAATATTGCCCTGTTGCATCCCTAATATATTTTTACAATAAACCATTCCACGACAAATCTCTCTCAATATTCAAGCACGAAGATCTTCCTCATTTTCTATTGTGGAAGGCGCGGGAAAAAATCCCTGATTTGTGCTGGTTCGAACTCGCAACCTCTCGCATGAAAAGCAGCGCTTCTAACCACGACACCACTGGCGCCATTATTACGCGAATTGCTTAAAATATCAACGAAATATAGTTATTATTTACCCGATGTTAGAGGGAATAGCTAGTGTGGTTCCCTGAATAGTTGAAAAGAAATGCACAGAAAAATTCTATACCTCTCGTGGGACTCGAACCCACGACCTCCAGATAACCGGTCTCGTGCTCTACCAACTGAGCTACAAGGGCAAAAGTTGGTAGAGCACCAGACCGGTTATCTGGAGGTGGTGGGTTCGAGTCCCATCAGAGGTATAGAATTTTTCTGTGCATTTCTTTCCAGTTATTATGTACCTTCTTGTAGAGGAAACAAGGTAACATCTCGCTCCTGAAATGGTTTTGTTTGATAACAAAAATTCGCCAAAGGAAAATCGTTGCTCCTATTATCGGTAGTGAAATTTTGTTAATTCATCGACAAAATCGACTGCGAATTGTGACGCTAATAAGAACATCGTAATGCCAGGAATAGATCACAGAAAAAAATTGGACAACGATGTTTCCGTGGTATTTCATCAGTGACAGAAAACGTCAGTTACCCTACAAACCGTCTCATTGTACTTTTTAAGAAGTTTACATTAACCCACTCGCCCAAAATAATACGAGTATGTTCCTGTATTGAAATGCGCGTGGCAGTTTAGATTTTTTTTCTAACAGGACGCGTTGATTAAATGAAATGCTATCGAGGCGATGTTGACTATACGATCAGCCGATTGGCTATTTCCCTTCCACTAGCTCATTTTAATCATCGACCGCTCCAGCGTGCTGCTTATTTTACCACGATTAATCGCCGGGATTATATTACCTCCCTTATGTAATCTGTTCTCTCGCGACTCATTACGTTTCGCGATTAAACATCCGCTACGCGAAGTACACCGGCTTCGCCAGTCGCCAAAGCTGACACGAAAATCCTTCTTGCCGAGTCACTGAGTCACCGAGGCAGATGGGTCGACGATTCAATATAGCTATAGATAATCACAACCGATTATTCTCGCTATACACGATGTTAAATTTTCAGTATTTTTGTATATTAAAATATAAAAATAGATAGTCGCAGTCGAGATTGTTATGGTAATCAACTAAAAAAAAGCATTGGAACAATCTCGTCCATGTAGCTCAGTTGGTAGAGCACCAGACCGGTTATCTGGGTGTTGTGGGTTCGAGTCCCATCAGGGGTATAGGTTTTTCCTGCGCATTTCTCTCCAGCTATTTATAGAACCACATTGGCTATCCTAATTACCATCACACATATGTTTAGAGGAAGTGTTTGACTCTGTCGTGTTGATCTCCCCAGCTTTTCAAATCATCATTTTATTAGGTATTGCCCCGATAGAATTTTATACACATACAGGAGTCAAGCAACACACAAAATTGATTAATGCTAATAACGCAGAAATTATTTTCAAAGAACCGCATTGGCTGCCCTCATTAAGAAAAAGATGTTTTATTACCAATTTCTACGCTCTATAAATGATTCTTCTATTCTAACTCTTTTTATCGTATTTCATATTTCACGTTATGACTAATACGGCTACTCACAACTCTATGTTTAAAAAATACAGAAAACATAAACATTTAAAGATTACGGATATTGTACACAAAAATTGAGTGAACAACATTCAAAATTACTTTTAACAGGATTTTTCTTTAGACTTTTGCGTATATATAGAAAAAAGGGGAGGTTTTGGTGCTACTTTATAATCAAATGTCAGTCGCACGTACAACATTGCCCTGTTACATCGCTAATATATTTTTATAATAACCTCAATATTCAAGCACAAAAATCTTGCTCATTTCCTGTCGTGGAAGGCGCGGGAAAAAATCCCTGGTTTGCGCCGGTTCGAACTCACAACCTTTCGCGTGGAAGGCAACGCTTCTAACCACTGCACCACTGGCGCCAACGTTGTTGTTATATTGTAAATAATCAAGTGAACAACATTCAAAATTACTTGCAACGGGATTTTCCTTTAGACTCTTGCGTTAATAATAAGTGACGCCAACATTTATAACACCATTCTACCATTCTGCCATTCTCAAACCCACTGAGCATCTCTGGGATAAATACTCGAAATTGCCTGTCACATCCGATATCACAAACCAACGAAACGGCGTTTAAAGCCACATCCACACACTATACTCCAGGGGGCGCTGTTTCCTTATAGTAATTACTATTGGATTTTTAGTAGTGTTTGAAATTAGAGCAAATACCATTAGTGAACTACACCTAGCAAAAAAATCCCCCGCCTCTACTCGTACCCAACTGCTGCCTGGAGTTCACACATTAAGACGCCATTAGCGTTTGTATATCCACCAAATGTTTTATGGATTTTGTAATTGTTATAGTCGTATTGGTAAAATTTTGAATACATCCAGAGGATATTATCAACATTTAATTTAGACCGATACTATATCTAAAATGAATAGATGGTCCTTGAATTGACATCGCGCAAGACATTTATGAATTAATTTCACGTCTTTTGACTATTTCTGTGTAGAGACATAGACAAAACCCGGTCGGATATATAATTATGAACGAATTCCGTTTATATTATTGACGATCCGAAGTATTAGGCTATGTCCAATTTGTTCGGTGGGTAGAAGTCGTATTATAAACTCCCTCATGCCCAAATAAGTTAAGGAGCACCGAAAAACCCCAAACATCATCATCTATTCATGCGGGGTTAACTTGGAACCTGTCCCCAGGACAAGAGTAATGAAATGATCGGAGAATTGAACGGCTAACCAGGCGCCGGGCGCGTCGATCTAAATGAAATCTTCTACCATGATCAGTGGAAATTCCATCACAAAGGCACGTCATTATTCAGTCGCCTAATTTCGCGTGGAGGCCGCGTGAGATTGATTGTGTCAATTTATTGCTGACTTTTCCCACAAGAGTTCAGCCGTCGACTGGCCCCTGTTGAAGGGCACGGATCTTAACGATGGCTTTATCTTTGTTTAACACGCGCTACAGTGCCGTGTTAGGCACTCGTTATCCAACGCTAATAGGCTATTAATAAGACAGCGAGTTCTTGTTTATACAACACGCAAAGCCAACATAATTCTACAACCACAATCGTGATGCTAGTTTATTTTCAGAACAATCATGGGATCGCCATTTCGCGTAGTTTATAGCGTGTTTATAGAATTTACACACATCGATTCGTCCGAAAAACGCTCCGTTATACACGAGAAATCCATCAAAAGATCAACCACTATTGATCGCTCTCACAAATATACCGTTTACAGCACTTTCTGCGCTCTCGTTCCGCGGTTTACCTCGAGATAACTTAGGAAATGCTGTCTTAGCCATTGCTCGATAAATGCGACTTTATATAAAATGTCGTGTTATCGATATGACCTCGCCCGCCAGCAGTATTTGATAGCCTACCTTATTCACATTTCGTCCCAATCGTTATACATTTGCTAAGTTGTTAGCATTGGAGAGCATTGAGTTCATATATAATTTTTCACGTTTCGCGTCGACGGGTGTAAATGATACTTTGATTACATGAGCGTTCACAGCATTACATGTTTGACTGATTATTTTGCCGTGGTAGCAATATGGTATAAAACGAAATGTAAGGGTAACACCTTATAGGCTAACTGAGACCAATAACTCCCACAAGCTTTCATATACAAGTATACTTCGTCAGGTGCAATGATTATTTTTGGGTATTTTATGTTTGCTATTCTATTGATTTATACGCAATGAAAAAGAAATTAAATTATAAATAAGCAAAAAATCATATATATATATATATCAGTTTTGATGTCACAACTTTATTCAAATGGCTACGACAGGTCTTTTCTAAGTCGCTTGTCAGTCACCCGGCAACTCATTCTTTGTTGCTTCCACGGTCTCAATAGAGCTCAACATAGAGTCAAAATAGTTTTTCGTGTTTCTGAGTTTTCTCTATGTTTATTTCTCGATTCCTCGCAGTTTGTTATTTTTGTTCTCCGGATCTCTCCGCTGCGTTTAATACCATCGACCATTATAATCTTTGTTATTGTCGTTCTACTCATTTTGGATCAAAGACAGTATTCTCGATCGCATCCGTCTTATATATCTCGTGGATCCTTTGTTATTGACCGAGATCTTTTGGTTCCCATCGATCCGAATCCCGCCTCCACATAGTGTTCCAGTCCAGAGTGTTACAATAGTACCGTACTCAATGAGTCTCAAAAGGTGTTAGTCCTGAATTGCTAACTTTGTTATTGACCGAGATCTTTTAGTTCTCATCGATCCGAATCCCGCCTCCACACAATGTTCCAGAGTGTTACACATAGTACTGTACTCAATGAGTCTCAAAAGGTGTTAGTCCTGAATTGCTAACTTTGTTATGGACCGAGATCTCTTAGTTCTCATCGATCCGAATCCCGCCTCCACACAATGTTCCAGAGTGTTACACATAGTACCGTACTCAATGAGTCTCAAAAGGTGTTTGTCTCGCATTTCCTGAGACTAGAACTCATTGTGGTAGACGTGTGAGTCAGTTAAAATATAAGCAAATTATGTGGTAACACCTTTATGGCTCACTGCGAAGATATAGATCACAAGCTTTTGGGATGTTAAAACATTCTTCATCAGGCTCATTCACCAGATGAAGAATGTTCTAACATTCGAAAGCTTGTGATCTATATCTCCGCAGTGAGCCATAGAGGTGTTACCGGTTAATTTGCTTATATTCCTGAGACTAATATGAGTATCCATCATTCAGTAAATCGCTGTTATTCGAATATACGCAGTATAGACTTTTCTAAGCAATTAGAAGGAGATATAAATAAGTTTACACACATAGAAGATGGCGAGATAATAGGCGAATACATGTTAAGTGTAATCGTTTTTCAAAACGTCATCAAGTCTGATGATCATGGACGCCATTGCTTATACGCGTTTAATTGCAGGCCAAATTCCATTAGAATCGAGGCACATTTTGCCCAGAAAACTTCAATAACACAGAGATAACTTGGCTAAAGCACGAATGTAACCTGGTTGATAAAACAATTAATGGAGCCCGATATAAAAAATTACACGTTGATTTTATTGTTAGATGACCCGAAGAATGAGGCTCTACGGACAGTAGAAAACCTTCAAGATGGTATACAAACCTTGCCATATGTACTATTTCCAATATCGTATTTCAGATTGTTAATGCAGTATTCAAATTAGCAGCGCAGCAAAAACCGCGTATACGAACTTTCGATTCTGGTGACGTTTTTATGTCTATTTTACCGATCGCGTCTATAGTCATGCAAATTATATGCGTATCAGATGTCTTAGACTACAGAAATCCAACGTATTTTTCTCGCACCAGAAGTGATAAATTATGCAGGCGTCGAGCTCAGACAGTTGCCTCCATAGATATGTGTATAGATAAGTCGCCGAGCGCCTTTAGCGTCGAGTGCGAGGTGATAATAATTGGTCGTTTGGGGGATGGTCCGCGGTCTATATATAAACACAGAGATTTGTTCAGGTGGATGCCCTCAGCAATGAAGCTATCTTCACGGTAGTAAGCGATTCTCTCATCGCCCGACAGTCTCATGGTCATCTGCCTTTGATGTATTGACTTGAGATGAGGACGCTGAGCGTATTGTCAACTTGTCATAAACCCGTCTCTGAGCTATTCTTTGCCGGATGAGTCGGTAATAGACCCATCCTTCAACGAAAACTTTCTAATTTATCGTGCATCGCAGCGTCACTCGATAAGAGATGATGGATATAAAAATAACACACGTTGCTATCTCATTCTCAATCGCCAATATCGATGATGCTGTCGTAGAAACCTAACCGTCAAATGGTCTGTGAGTTGAATATTTCCTCGTATCCGACGGTTCATAAAGGAAATTTTTGTTTTTGGAACTAAAGTTATCCACTTCTGTATGGACGGCAACCAATCGTTGACCGATATAAGTAAAGAAATCTTGCCAGAATAAAGAATCATTTTCACGTATTTTGTTACCGATCACGCTGCTAAGCAGTGTACTTTTATCGATTGGGGCGCCGCACTGTTTCTCGCGGTATTATAATCCGCGAGCAATTACTCCGCTATACCGCATTTGTGTCCAGACTCGCTTAATGCGTGATGTTGATTTGATTCGCATCGATTTCATCAACTCCCGAACAACGGTGATCTACCTGACCCACGAATCGCGGCAGGCGCTTGTTATTACAACGAACTTATTATTGCTTGTGTCGCTCGCATGGGCGTTGCTTTCTACAATTTCCTGTCGCCATTATCGCATCGTATGCCCAGCGCAGGGACTAGGGCGAAGGGCGATTGCCGTAGCTCCTACGGCCTCTGTTCTGGTCTATTGTACACGAGTGGGGATAATGGACCTTATTATGCGGCTAATGTAACCAACGGACCATACTAGACTGCAGTAAGTACGGCGCAATACTTATGGTTGTTCGTGGGACTAAAAGAACGGTGAAATGGCGCTTTTTGAATCCTGACGTCTTGTCAACTGCTCAAATTGCACTATATTACATTGATTTAAAACGTGGTCTGATATATCACAAGTGCTATAAAATGTACGAATAATATGGATATTTTGGTGTACGTTAATGTTTCCCCTCTACGAATCTAGTTTGATAATAGCTGCTAGTATAGTTATCTGTTGCCGTACGTGGGATTAGCGACAGAGGTGAGGCCAATGCTCACTTTCTTCGTGATACACGCGACTCTCTTACATATACCTTTGTTACCTACTCTCACGTCCCAAAAGATATGCTGATGATCAGTCCATTGCATATTTAGGGCATGAGTATGAGATCGGCTGCTAGTTGATTAGGACAGCGAGTTTTTGCATTGTGTACACTTATAACGTGTGTTTCACCGCGTATATATACGTTTTGTTTCCAACGCAGAAGCAAACAGCACACGGGCTGCACAAACTCACATTATCGCATTTTGCGAAGCTTGAGTTTGATGTATACATTTATTAATGTTTGTATCGATAGTCCCGTTCACGAAGAATCGTTACCGATGGCTAATTTACGTTCAGTGGTTAGCACAAGTTACGAATACCACGAATTTCAGCTTGAAATACTGCTGCGAGCCAGTGGGGTATGCCAAAGCTTACTTCACTTAAAGTGAAACGCAAGGCCAGGGCCAGTACCTTGACACTAAATCGTGGAGCAATAGATCCTAAAATTCATGGACTACTTATAAATCAATGTTTCTTGCTTTGTCAAAAGTTGTTATATAACTGTATATACCTACAAAATAGCACACAAATAACTTGAACTCTCAGACTCACATCTTTTGTATTTTGTAGAGCGTGAGTTTGATGCGGACTTATGGGCCAGCTACTTACGAGTTGCTACAAGGGTGCTGGTTACCATGCGCATCACATGACTCCAGCGCAGATCGTCCGCCACAAACAGCGACGCCGCACCATCGCACTTTATTACGAGGACCCCGTCGCTCAAGCTACCCAACCGCCACCCTTTGGTTCTACGTTGAGCCCGGCGCATGCTGACTACCGTCGCAAGTCTCTAATGGATAAACCAGCATCCCCCGACAAGACGCGCCGCCCGTCGTTCCAAGGGCGCGAACGGCGGCCATCGTCAAATTCAGACATCGGATCTCGACGTCCGTCGTTTAACGACCTTAAAAACCAAGCCAATCAAGCATTAGAGACTTTCTTAAAGTGAGTCCGAACGAAAAGCACGAGATAAAATTGCTTTTAGCCACGACACCGAACGTTAAAAACAATAATTGTGTTGAATTTGGTATTTGTTGTGATCGAACGACCGGAAGGCAAATAGACGAAATATCGCAAGAAGTGCTGAGGACTTCGACACGTCGACCTGAAGACGCTTAATTACGAGGAAGCAATCAATCTGTGGAACCGCGAAGTGCATTTGCGGATAATCGCATCGAACACTTTGTGAGATTCTCGCGCGCATGATAGATTCTATATCGAAATCCACGTCGATTAACTATATGTCTATCCCCCTTGCCAAGTATCCGTAAACGTGAGATCCATTTGATTTTATTCGGTTTCATTTAGGAGAGCGAAAAATACTACCTTTAATTGTAGTCGTGTGTGAATAAACCTTTGCGTTCGGTTTTAGTTGTTATATCTTGGTAACATATGACGTAGACTCGGATGCAGCTTTCATCAAGCTTCCTAATTCTCTCCTTATTAGCTACACTTTCAATCAAAGGAACGTAGTCTCAAAGCACTGGCAAATTAGAGAGTTGTTATTATTAAAGCAATTTTTCTGGATGTCTCAAAACATACCAAGAGTATCTTTTATGGCGACAGTGTCATCGTTTACCGGGAAGCTTGGGTGATCTATTCAATAGCACTTTCTTTACAAGTGTTCCCATAACCCATTTGACTTTGTCTGCGAGAGAATGTGAACAATCGCGGAAAACTATAACGACTCTTCGTTGACTTTAGGTGTGCGTTACAAAGGACGCCTCCGGATATTTGTAAATAGTATCAGATAAGATATTTATGTATTATAGTTTTATAGTTGAGTGAAATGAGTGAATTATTTCCTCGTTCTAGCAGGTTGGGACATGGTTGTGACTGCATTGCACATTGTTCTCTCCCGTTTTATGTAGCCTATAAACTATTCAAAGTATTATTTATAGTACACGTACCTGTTTCTCCTAGATATTAGTGTGAAAAGCTGTACTGTGAATAGTAGGCTGTAAGATGATACGATCAAAATCAGTCACAATACATTTACAGTAACTAAATCTAGCGTTCATTGCTATAGTCGTGTTGGTTCACTAGACAGCAGGCGAGAAACCGTAGTTTTTTTCTGCGAGTCTCGCGGCAGTAAGTTCATAAGCATTCAAAAATCGTCTTGATTCTCAGCTCAGCACTCACGGTAATACAAATACACGCAGCCAAAACAGGTTATGATGAAGAAAATCCTCGTTATTCGGCCAAAAATAGATTCCTGATTTCGTCTACGGACGATACACCTAACACGTAACACAAAAACACTACACCAAGAACAAAAAATAAGACGACAGACAGTATACTACCTGTTTGAGGAGCGATTATGTCTGATATATGAGGGATTTAAATAATTATGAAACATGCACATAGCCGATGATGAATGCTGTTTATATCGTCAATGGAGCCGACACGTTTTGGTGTATAACTTAGAATCAAATGTAATAAAAACTTACCAAATTTTTACTGACAAATGAAGTCGTCATTTCTTATAGGTTCAACAAATTTATACATGCTAGGTCATTTTCTATAATAAAATTTGATAAAACCACTACCCACGAAGTGAGAACAGACCATAACAACATGATATTCGTCCCCAACATCCTTCTCACACCGGCACACCCGGTGGCAGAGTTCCAGTTTCGGCCGTTCCCCACTGCCCACGCTCCGCGAGCAGGTTGTGGGGGGGAGCCTCGCGAGAGCTAAGACCAATTTGTGTATACCGACTGTAAGATAAATGTCGTAAAACCGGCACGCAGGTCAGATGTTTTTAAAAAATTAAACGGGTGAGAGTACATAATCACCATTTGATTATATTCATACATTACTAAGCTATCTGTCTTCCAAATCGCCAAAAAAATCAATGGGTAATATTTGCTATGAGTGTATTCATCTGGTGTAGTCGTAAATTCGAATAAGTGTTTTTGCAAACGATTGTCTTCGTATTTACTCACGGTTTGTTTACGGCGCGAAGTACTATTGGCAGATCACCATAGTGATAGCAGTTAGGGTAGATATAGCCGAGATAGACGTCCATACGACAGACGCATAGATAAGAGTATCGATATATGAGCGGTCTACTTCGTATTCAAGCACTATAAGTACCATCAGAGTCATTGAAATAGTATAATATACTAATTCATATAAAATCAATTCTACAGCCAGCCGCCGATGTTACATTAGAATCCTAAGTAAATGTCTGTCCCGACCCAGTGGTTGTCGATATGATTGACGGGGAGCTCGATTTTTAGAACTCCGGGTGGCGGCACCCAGCGATGGTGCGAGAAAACCCAAAAGTCAAAATAACAATGGGATAAGTAAATATTGGGCGCGGGTCAGGGGGAGGTAATCACGCGTCTCAGATACACTCTTCGCACGAGTATTTCGACTTCTACTTTCTCGCATCAATATTTCTTGGCTATAGGAAATAAGCCTTTTTTGTATAAAAAATGCATAATGTATAATATAATAAAGTGGTACAGCGTATATATTATACAATCATAGAGTTTTGTCTCTGATTTTTTATTTATATTCTATTGAATATTAGATCATGTGGTTCACATTACCACTAGGTTACGACAGAATGAAATACACGCTCTCATAAAAAAAACTCAAAAATAAGTTCAAGAATTAAACCTCAGGACGTCAGGGACCATTTCACATTTGTTGAAATTCAATATCTCAAATTCACTGCAGAGAAAATCTCGCCGTTAGATTGCGTGATTGGCGTAAATCGTAAGCATTCTATTCCAACGTCCGCGTTGTTCTTCTAATCCGGGATATTAAACGATGTGTATAAAATACATTATATAAATAAAATTGCTTAGTGTGTTCGTATTTAGGTGCCTAACACCTGTGTAATTTTGTCAATTTCTCGCGATAGCCCTGTAGTGCGGTTAGGATCTGAAGTGTTTGGCAGCGTTCAAGTACTTTCGATTTCTCATGGCGCTACCTAACCGCTATATCGTCATCTCTGACGACGTATAAACGACGTAATCTCGTCATCTCGGACGACGTATAAACGACGTGATCTCGTCATCTCGGACGACGTATAAACGACGTAATCTCGTCATCTCGGACGAGGTATAAACGACGTGATCTCGTCATCTCGGACGACGTATAAACGACATAATCCCGCAGGGGAGAATGCCAGAATGGTAAACTGTTGTCCTTACTAAACGCTACATGTAGGGACGAATATCGGTTATCTCCAAACAACTTGCCATAGTACCTAACTTTATTACGACCAACGGTAGTTGAATAACGCGGCATCTTATAATTGATAGCGATTATCGCACACGGTCAGAGGACCTGCCGGCCAGGTGTTATGTATCAATGACTGAGTTCAGAAAAGATAAAAATATGCCCTACATTCACACAGTGCACAGAGCCCGTCACCCGCGAACCCCATATGTATCGATTCTTATACAGAAAAGTACAATTGCCTATCCAATGAGATTATTCCAACTTATTCGTACACACATCCTATAGAATCATTAGAATTATAAATATTAATAAGACAAGATCGATAAAACTGATACAACGCAAGTCTAACGGTTTGTTCGGTATTTTGTGGTCATACTAACAATTGACGTCTAAACTGAAGTAATGAGTATGTCGTCCATGTTTTTATCGTCTCGTTCTGTGTCCATTGGCGATTTTCTCGCATAAAAAGACATTCCATATGATCAATTGCCTCCACGTTTCATGTAAAATTGTGATCGGTAGAATAAAAAAGTTTTTCAGAACCTTGTTCCAGTTTTATGGCCGTATGTTTGACATGAATGATTACTATACGCATGTGTGCTCTCGAAAGGTTCCGGTTACCAACAATCCTCAAAAAAATCAGTTTTATTTTGGGCCAAGTTATGTAATGTCACTGTGATGAATATAATTATATATTTTATCGGGTAATCTCGTCGACCAGATACCCTCGTCGTCGTATGTCCCATTGATTTGTCTGATTTTGTATTTCCTATATATACTGTAGGCATCTTCAGAATAGTATTTTTGTAAATGTAATTTTGCTATCATGTAAATTGTGCTGAATGTTTACAATAAAATTAAACGGATCAAAGTGTGACTTGGATGATTCCCTAACATGTCATGAAATGTATAAAACTGGTCAATGCGCTGAATATCCACTCTTAAAGGGCCCACAGGCTAAATCAGGTCCCACTGAATCTTGACCCATTTTACGGACCATCGGTGGAGATTTAAAGGCGACTGCGGACTGTGATATTTATAACCTCTGCGATTACTTACTCAGACTCAACAAATGACGGTCTTCGCTACTTAGTATTTTTACATCTACGTGTTAAAACGATTTACCTTTTATTCACCAGGAACATATCGCATTTAATCAATATTTGTCCCGACTGGTGTGTTTCATCCTCTTATTAAGGCCATATTCACATAACCTATACCAGTCAAATTTCATATCACAAAGCCAAAATTATAACTTCATATGACCTGTGATATCTCCTGGAAGTAATGCCTTTCAATACAAAATATAATACACCCTGCCTTTTATTATTTTGATTGTCTCCTCTCGTGGCGTATGGAGATTGGCTATCCTTAAGGTGTAGAACCACTTAATAATGTTTTTCATTGAGACTTTTTCAAACCACTTGGCTTTCCCACTACTGGGACGTGCCGTAGTACATACTGGAATAGATAATATTAATATACCACATACAGCTATCAAATTCTTATTACAAACTAGGTTTCAACTGAAAAATTTCGTAGGGTCTACGGTATTGTTATATCGAGCGATGGATATTAACTTCCTTCCGAAATCGTTAGCGTCCTGACTATGTATGCATAGCTGAGGGGCGTAATAAAGATAGCGTTATTGCAGTCGATATAGCGAGAGGCAACGCGTTCACCGCGAGCAGACGAGTCGTAGGCGCCAAACCGAATGCCTCGATGCGACGCCGTATTACGCTATCTGTTTACTTGCGCTATCTTCACAAAAATCGTTTGGTGTACTGCATTAAATGGCACCCGACCCTCGAGCAAAGATGTAAATGTTTTTCCGAGCTATTTGGCTGTTTGAAAATACAGGTCATAGAGACCCCGTAAAATACGACAGCTTCACCTTCCCAATTTACTTGAGTAAATGAGAATATCGAGTAGTTTTACTTTATATCCAAATATCGCCACTAATTACTTAAAGTGGCAATCTAAATCTATGTACATGCCTGATGGCTACTAACATATATACAGTACATAACTATTGAACAATATACACATAATCGTAATAAAATAATTTAAAGCTCGATAACTGAGAATAATACTGAAGGAAATATACTAAGATAAATTTGGATGTCAAAAGTAGTTACAGGAAAGAAGCAGTTTAAAAAGTGAGAATAGGGCCTGTGTCGCAATATATATACATGCACTTTAAGTAGACATATCAAACTGATAAAATTGTTGCATTTGTGCAGTACTAAAAGGATGGAAGTCGAGTAGATCAGATGGAGTCATGGAATAGGCGAGATTTTAGTAAGTTGGGGAATTTGGTGAGAGTATTGACTGTTTTGATGTTGTCGGGGAGTGCATTGAAGGCGACGGGTGCCATATAGCACAATGTACGTTGACCCACATTTCTGTTCATACGTGGAATTTGCATATTCGATAAAGTTCTAGATCGTTATGAGTATGAGTTTTGGGGCGTAGATCTAAGACAGTTCTCGATTTATACTATTCTGCATTTTATAGACTCCTTTCAAGAAAAAATATTTACGACGGTGAGCGAGAGTTGGAATCTAAGTAATTTTCATAAGGGGGTGCGTGTTCATGCGAGGGTTAGTGTGCCTTAAGATTAGGAGTTAACGTTTTTGTAGAGTTTTAAGAATACGAGCATTGTATATTGGTATACTCATACTCATAAAAAAGAACGGGTTATGGGTATTCCAGCCGTGAATTAGAGAAGGTGCGTGCAGTATTATAGTCTATTAGGTGGCGGATTTTCGAGAATTTCCAGGTAATAGGCGCGACAGTGTCCTGGATTTTGTGGTAATTTCATGTCAAAGCCTGGTCTAAGTGCAGTCCAAGGTATTTCATGCTGTTAGTAAAGGACGCTTCATGACCCTAAATGATCAATTTTTCAAGCATGTTATTGCATGTTCGATTAGATAGTATTAGTCCTGGTAGCGTTTAGTTTTAGAAGATTGCGGTTATACCATGCAGCTACAGTCGAAAGAATGCTATTTGTATTAGTAATAGCCCAAGAGGGAGATACGCCAGATGCTCCAATTATACAATCATCGGCAGAGAGATAGTATCGATATGTATTCCAACATCGTTTACAAACATTATGAACAGGAGCTGACCTAAAATCGAACCTTGGGGAACACCGGCAGTGACGGGTAAGTTGTCCGATACAACACCGCTGACCGCAACACTCTGCCTGCGGGCCAAGAGATAGCTGTAGTAGTGGCTGATAGTTGAGGGATGGAAGTTGAAGTTATTAGCAGGTTGCAGGTAAGCAAGTTATGATCAATGGAGTCCAAGGCTTTTTTTATATCAAGAGCAGTTGGCACACAAATTTTTGACCAGAAGTATTATCCAAGGTTTATAGCCATTCATTCGTTAGTTGAGGGAGAAGAGAGTGAGTAGAATGCTTTGACGGAAACCATACTGTCTGTCTGATATTGTGGTTAGTTTCTAGATAGGCTCTAGTTTGGGTAGCGATTAACTGTTCATAGACTTTAGACAATACGGAGAGATGATATAGGTCGCTGATTAGATGGGTTAGTAGGATCGCCAGATTTGGGTATGTGTGTTACTAGTGCTGCTTTCCATGCTGTGGGAAAGTCAGAAGTGTAAATGATATTGTTGATTAGCATTGTTAAATGCTTAGCAATAATGGTTGTTAGTAGTTTGTAGATGAAAGTTGGGATTTTGTTTATACCGTCTTTCTTTTTGGATGACAGGGGTGTTACTTGTTTGACTACAGTTTAGGTTGTTATTGGCTGAAGTCGGAAACCTGTAGTCCAGAGTTAAGCATACCAGAGGGTATGTCAGTAGGGTTGTTTAGTCTTAATGCGTCATCAATGGAAGAGCCTACAGTGCTGAAGAAGATGTTCATAGTTTCAGCAACATCCAATGCTTCGGTGCATATCTTAGCATTATAGCGAATTTCTTTGATCTCGGTCGTGCGGTGAGTAGTATTATGTGTTAGTTTATTGATCACATTCCAGGTTTCATGCGGTTTATAGTCGGTGATTATTTTTACTATAGTATGTTTCTTGGTAGAATTTATTTCTCAAAATAATTTCGATATTGTTCGATATTCATGCCAACCATCACAGGTTAGGTTGTTAGTGCTCTCTTTTCCGCCAATCGACGTTGATATCACCAGTTATGACGATGTCACATTGGCTGGTGGCTTGGTTATGGTGGAGTTGTTCGTATTGTTGAGAGTGCTGCTTAGCGATGATGTAAGGAGAGTGGGGTATGGGTTAAAGTGCTGGTATTTGTGCCCGTTGTTAGTTAACAGGAGTAACAGGAACAATGGCAATCTGTCAATTCACGTGCCAGGATATCGTCCAACTTTGACAAAGGTTTCTCTGCCAGCTGCTTATTTTTGACAGTCAACAACTTTTCCATAATTTTCTTCACCATTTCTACTAACTCCGCCATATTAACTTGTACTTTAGACATGATCTATCGATTGAGGAATAAACATTTGAAAATTGAAACTTGGAATAGAGAGACACGAACGAAACACGACTAGCACACGGCGGCCATCTTAATAAATGTATGATAAATAAAACATAAATAAATTATTAATAAATAATTAATAAATCTTGTTACTGTACCGTGCTCTATACTGTATATCCATCAAAGTTGTGCAACCGTGGAAAATGAAAAGCAAGTATTTTGGAGTAGTGGATGAGTAGAACTTTATAAATCCGTCGACTGGAATTGTAGTCCTCAAATAACTGGTGAAATACAATCAATATAAGGTGACGATTGGGTTGAATACTTTTTATGGGAAATGAACGATAGAAAAGTACTATATGGATCGAGCTCATGGTTTAATTCAATTATTGCGATCGGGACAGATCGCCTATCTAATGCAGTCACTCGATTGCGTGACCTTTGGGTTCACAAAATACGTAAAAGCCGCGAATTCATCTCGGTTGTAGACGAGCTGGAAGACACGCGGCACCTGACGAGGTAGACGCAAGTAGAGGTTTTTGTTTTTCCAACGTGTCGTATCCAAGGTAGTGTCTGTCTGACTCATTGATTGTCCACACCAAGGCCAGTTTATAGCATCGCGAAATGGGTATTCGTTGCACGCTTCCTTTTAGACTAGTCGATATGTTTGTTCACAACGGCACGCGGAAGGTAATGTTGAGACGAATTCGATGTTGTCGGTCACACGCGGTTAAATATTACCAGCGAGTGGTTCAGCCAACAGGGAGAGATATCGCCGAGTTGTTATTTTCCACTAGAGATACGAGCATCTTTGTTCAGGAACAAGCCGGTATATTTACAAAATTCTACTGGTCTGACTATAATAGCAATACGAATCAATGCCTAAAGAGGTCTCACACTTCCATCGATTGGGATTTTGTGATGGCATTCCGTAATAAAAGGTATATTGGAGTGTAAACCTTTGGACGCTCTATCGATCCGTAAATAATGGTACTATTTTTATATTAAATAAATACGCTTCTGGTGTATAATGACGCGCGTATAGTTCTGATAGTGGTGTAGGCGGTGATGGCGGCGGTAATTGTTTACGGTGGTGGTGGTGATGATGGTGACGGTGAAGGGGGACGATGATGTGATGGTAGCGGTGATTATGATGTGATAGTGGTGGTGATAGTGATGATGACGTGATGGTGACGGTGATGATGACGTGATGGTGGCGGTGATAGTGATGATGACGTGATGGTGACGGTGATGATGACGTGATGGTGGTGGTGATGGTGGTGATGACGTGATGGTAGCGGTGATTATGATGTGATAGTGGTGGTGATGGTGGTGATGACGTGATGGTGACGGTGATGATGACGCGATGGTGGCGGTGATGGTGATGATGACGTGATGGTGACGGTGATGATGACGCGATGGTGGCGGTGATGGTGATGATGACGTGATGGTGGCGGTGATGATGACGTGATGGTGGCGGTGATGGTGATGATGACGTGATGGTGGCGGTGATGGTGATGATGACGTGGTGGTAGCGGCGATGGTGATGATGGCGTGATGGTGGCGGTGATGATGGAGAAATATATTTTAAAAATGATTTTGTCAATTAATATAATTTAGAAAGAGTGAAAAAGAGATTTTTATGTAAACCTTAGACCTCTAATCTAAAATTAATGGTTTTTGGTAATAAATCTCGATTTTGCGAGGTGTGAATTTTTTGCTCAGATGATTAGAAGGAGACCATTCTCAGCTTACACTATCGATGTATTTTCATTAACGCCGTAATATGCGATGTCGTATCAATTCAATGCCGTATCCCCAATTCTCTGCAATCAACAAACGGAATAAATCCACCCTAGCATCGCTTATACTCCACTCGAGTTACAATAAAGGCCGAAAACTGTTCCTATTATCTGCATATAATGAATATTCAGAAGCACGTGTTTGTACAAACCAAAAACGTATTGACCCCGGGTAAAGAG
>WURV02217495.1:0-10639 GCA_011762755.2 Epimenia babai
ATAAGTACACTCACTGTATTAAGCGACCACCTGTCTTAAGCGACCGTTTTACGCCGGTCCCGCGGACGGTCGCTTAACACAGGTTTCACTGTATACACAAGTCTGGGAAAATCTTCATATATTTAGCCATAACCCTGCTTGAAGATTAACGATTTACCTAACAACAGTTGATGGTAAGATATCGTGGAAGGTGATTATTCAACAGATGCTAGCATGCCTACCTAATTTTTACTTTCCACGCCTTCATATTTATCTGTGTTGCGACGAAAAACTTCATTTTTTTATCGTTCCTGGCTAACTCGACGACCGCAATCGGCATACGGTACCCCGCCAAACGGCACAAAATGGAAGAACGTAATGCTAAAATATCAGAAAAGTTTGTATCACGGTGGTTACTTTATGATATTTCATGCGTGTATAATAAGTTGGAAAATTATTAATTTATTATTGAATAATGAAAACATTGATAGTATAAAAACTACTAGAGTATATATTTCTTCAGCAGCCATACAGAGGTATACGTGGACGACCCATTATAAAAGATCGATAATGCTCATTGTTGTGTAAACGACAACCTTAGTTAGCCACTAATGTGTTACCCTCCCTTTTCATATTATGCGATATGGCGAACGTGGGAGCCCACTTTTCTATGCCTAGTTAGTAGTTATTATAAGCGTCGCCCGTATTCTCTCTGTAATATTTAGATTTTTATGGGAAACTATCACTTGCCCATATTATCAAAGTGTGGAAGTACTGAATATAATTATAGTCGTATGCACTAAGTATAGACTCTGGTAAATTTCCGTATATATATGCTGATAATAGATGACCTACTAAGAGGAATGAATGGTAAAAGTACAGCGAAACGCTGCGTTAGTTAGTTGCTTCTATCAGCTAAGTACCCTGCAGAAATACCTGCCTGTCCGTTAATCGCTCATTGCAGTTTTGGTTCATTGCATTGTTAATCTCGCGGATTTTTCTATTATCGTTCTATTGGTATTAACTGTAATAAAGTTGTATAAAAATAAAATAATCATAATGATGATATATATGGCAGTTTTATACTTCCCCACACCATGCACGGATGGTGCACGGGAGAGAGAGAGAGAAATATGTGCAATGTCCAAATACAACATAACGTGAACAGATAAGTGTTCAGCTCAGATTTAAAAGTATTAATGTAGATGTTGCTTCTAATTTCTAATGGAAGTGTATCCTATATAACGGGGCTAGTAAACGAAAACAGCGGTTAGGGGTAGTACCCAAGTGCCACATGTCGGTAGCTGTGAGAGAAAGGGAGGCAGACCTAATAGTTCTACTTGGTTCGTAATAATAATGCAAATCCATTTGTTTTGGAGGCGCCCTAATAATTAGTAGGTCTCTAAAGCGCCTATATACATTTCGTAACTAATTATATTGCATAACGCAATGGAATGTACATATAAGTTAAATCATAGCCTAACACAACCGTTAAATGAAATGGAATGGAATTCTATTTGATTTCTTGCGCCCTTCCAAGATATGGTGTCTAGATATCATATCTTTGCTGTACGCAGGGCCAGAATGGTGCGTGGCTTTGTAGATAAAAGTTAGCACCTTCAACACAATCCTCTGTGATAAAGTCAGCCAGTGTAAATCTGTCAGACGCCGGTAGATACGAGAGGATTTCGGTTGCTGGTAGATCACACGAGCTGCACTGTACTGGACTAATTGTAATCGGTGAATGAGATTGATGGGGGGGGGGCACCAACTAGCAGAGGGTTACAGTCGTCCAGATGAAATGGAATTAACGAATGAACGATAGTTACATAGTGCATGCATCCGGTCATAGTGCATAGTCCGGTCAAATAATGACCATGGACAATTTTTTATCATAACTAGTAAAAGAAATTGGTCCATTTTCTCATCCCCAACAAATCCGCCAAGTCGTTTCTACGCGTGTATATATATGGTATAAAAAAAGAGAAATTCAATGATCGGTTATTCGCGTAATGGTTACTCGCATTTAATCCTTGTGCGAGTCACACAATCTTTTCGAATGTATTCCTATTTATTCTCGGGAATAATGGAAACGAGCCGGATTCGTTTACAAGTTTGGTGATCACAGTATCATATACATCGATCGCGCTTCTTCACAAAAGAGATGTCCTCGTTCGCATTTCCTGTTTTTCATTCATCTTCCAGATTTCCCTGTACATAACATCGCAGCCACAGTTGCTGTCGCGGTAATAGCACCTCCGCGCTGTGAGATTGTTGAACGCAACATATTAACAATTGGTCGAAACGTAATATCGAAAACGACCCATCCACGCCGTGCAAGACGGTTTTGATTTGTCCAATACAATTCGTCGAAATTAGCAAGTGACGTTTTGTATGTCTCTAGCTGAGATAACATGCGGTAACGTCACTTGAGGTAATTTTCGCATTCGACATATCGAAACGGTATTGGACCCGTGTGGACGTTCAACAAGTCCTCAAAGACTGAAGGGAATACTAATTACTACGATTTGTTGAACGCAAGAGTTTTATTGAAAAATTGGCTTCGACAACACCGCCCCCACGTGCGTCCAACCTTATGAGCAAAATTACGAGTATGAAAAATCAAACATGTTCTAAACATGTAATTTGTAGTGCAGCTTGTTAAAATTTCCAGCCGATGATAGGCTTTTGATACTCTGACAAGCCTATCATTGGCAGAAGAGTTTCGTTTGGAAAATGATTATTTATTTTGCCACAGAGGCTTGCGGGTGCAATGGGACCGAAGGTCAAGAAAGGACTGGAAGTAGCGTTGAAAGCTAAGTGTTTTCAATAAAATAACCATTCGGTATTCTAGATATGGAGAAATATACACAACGGCCTATCGTACGATCAAAATTAGTTTTTCCAAGTACAAGTGACACTACACATCTGCTAAAGCAGAATTTTATGCTGTATATATCTGCGTTTGAGGACATCTGCGCTCTATCAGTGCTATGTATTTTTATGATTTAACACAATATTTATCACTTAATAAAGTTTCTCCCTGAAGTCCGCTACTTTTTCTATAAACGCATATTTTCTCCCGATTAGACATCTATTTTATGTAGTTGCCAGGACTTTTGGAACGCCCCTCGTATTGCAGTACATTCGACGATCGCGGTTGTTTGCTCTGCGTAAAGGCGGCGAAGTTCTGAAATTTCACAAACAGAACGCTTATCTCTATGCACGATTAATGACATGTTGAGATAAGGTATTAATAACATCCCTAGTTCGTTATCTATGATATAGATCGGGCAATCTCGGTTTCTGAGAACATATTACCTTAAATTTGAGCCGGTAACTTTCCATCAGAACCAAATAGCCCACTTTCTAATAGGTCAAGACAGAATTTAGACCTGATAACACGCGAAACGTAACAGCAAAAGCAAACATGCTGAACCAGCCAAAACGTTGAGGTGAATAAGTGCTTGATCAGCATTTCATACTCTAACTTTCGCTTTAAACAGCTTTTAATAGGGAACATGTGACACAATGTATATACGACATGATTTAAAAAAAATAATCACATGAGGTTAGTTAATGTTAAGTAGAAATATAGATGTCCCATATCGAAAGAGAAACTGGGGAAAACACTAGTTCGGGTTCCTTTCTACTCTCGCATTTTCCTGAAACGCTATCGATTTCAAGGATATTTTTAACAAGGATTTCGGAGATCCCATATTAAGGGTGTTTTTGTCTTTTATTGATATCGACAACACTAATTTTTCTACCACAATTTTGACTGAAATGCCATCACATGGGAAAACGTGCAAAACTACTGGCCAATACCATCACATCACAGAACGTATGGAAGCGATTGGCCAATATCTGCAAGGATTATATTTATCTGCGGTATTGAAATATTTCTCGTCCCTAATGTAAATATTTTAGCACGTATTGAAGTAACAACCGGCCCCAGCACTGTGCCAATGTAAAAGACCGATGGACTTAAAAAAATTTTTAACTGCGCCGTGGCCCAACTGTCATTCATGCACTAATACGACGACATCCCATTCACAGTCTAACAATGCATCATATTCTTGTACAGAATAATATCGTTTCAGTCCATATGTCGCGTACTAGTGAGTTGTTAAGCAACATAACACCTATGTCACCCTGAACAGCCGTCTCCAGTCATGGCGGTATATCAAGAAATATTTTACTGTTCGACCCAATATGTACAAATTCGTTGCATTTATGTTATCGTATAATTAAGTTTATTTGGATAGGTTGGCCACATTGGTTAACAACGTGTTCAAGATCACTGAAAGCCAACTTCTCATTTATTCGGATTTCGAACAGATATGGAGATCGAACACTGACGAAATAATAACATTATATTAGCTAGAGTGATGTCATGCAGCCATGCCGTAGCTAAAGTGTATTGAGCGTACCAGTCAAAGGGTTGAGGTGTACGAAATTAAACAATAAATGTGCCAGTCTGTTGGTATTCTTGACAAGTAGCAGGAATAGGCTACTGCCCAGACACGGTTTGTTTGCTTACGGTGAATTTCATACCATATTAACTGTACCCGTCAACATCGCGATAACGTGTTTTTGCACTAGATTTATAAAGAACTGGGGACAACGAGTTAGCGTTGGGGTTCATACCTTCACAAAATTACGAGGACGTCGATATATGATTTCTTATATATGTATATTCTTTTACTAAAATGAATAAATGATAAATGTAGCTGCGAGTTATTTTTATAGGTTACATTATCATTCCTAAGGCAATCTGTTCCTTATACCTAGAGGGTTGAGCAAGTTACTACGTCGAGTGAAATATGTCAACTCTTATCAGCTGCGCAGAAAGCTCGCAATTATACTTTCTGTGAGCAGATGCCTGCTTGACACGTGAACAGCCAAAGAAGTTCAACAGCCAATGAAATCGTCGCATGTTATCATCTGCGCGAAATCTTATTAAATTAACTATCGTTGCGTCGATGGGATCGCCATTCGGACTCCACGGTCGATTCAACTGCACATCTTCAAACTACTTCACAGGATCCCAAAGCAACGGTTTCTACAAGTTTATTGAGGTGAGTGTGGTTGAATTGTTCACATTATGCCCGTTAGTAACAAAAATCCTGTGTTTTCCCATTTCTTACTAATATATTCTTATTTATTTCTGTTATTCTTGTTAATCACGTGATGTGACCTTTATGCATGTGTGTCGTTGGTAATGTAATTAGACTGTCATATTACTTCAAACATAGAGGTGTGGGTTGCCGTGTTAGCCATGTCGTAAATACGAAAATACAAAGGTAACACCTTGTTGACTAACTGTATAAGGATTAACACACGCTTTCGTATATCAAATATACTTCATCAGGTGTTACCTTTGTATTTTCGTTCTTCTTCAAGTTATCCAAGATGACCCGACGATGGTCTAACCGCCGGTGCACCAAGTCTTGATGTTGCCGAGTGCTACGCGCGTGTGCGCCATGAGCAGGGGTATATCAGAGATCACCACCCCTACGGCAAGCGATGCTAACAACATCGCGCCGACTGCACCGATACCCGCCGCAGACATGCGTTTGTCCTTCAGACTGACCTTCTTCAAACGAGACCTCAAAGAATTTGTTTTCATCGCGTTAGTGATGTTACTAAGTATTGCTTCGATGAATTGGAGCTTTTCCCAAGGCGTGTTGGTGCTTGGCGGGAACCAGTTCACACATTCGCACGAGCAGTAGTCGGTCCGGGAATAAGTGGAGCGTGTGTACGATGTCGATGAGGGTGGTGGAGCAGGGCCGCGTATCGGTGTCGCCTCGCTTGTTGGTTCTGTATGTGCACCTGAAACACAAGAATAAATATAGAAAATATGGGTAAATAATGGCTGATATGGTGAAATAAACAAGATAGAAATGTTGGTGAAGCGGTGAAACAGTTGGTGAAAGATCGATGTAGCTCAGTTGGTGAAGACACAATCTGAGTATCTGAGATGCTGAGTTGGTGAAACAGCGATATAGTTGATTTTGGTTCTATGCCCGCTCTAAGCTGTTTAATACACCTGTTAGCAAAAACGCCGTGGTTCTGTTAGGGCTTTTTCAAGCTGGCGTTCACAAATGCTCAACGTATGGTTTCTATGTCGCTCACCTCCCCTCTATCTCGTTGTAAATAGCCATTAAAATTTCATAGGCGATATGTAGCCCGTATGTAGACATTTGAACTCAGTGGCGTAAATGGAGGAAGGTCTGCCCAAGCTCGGTGAGTTTGTCACACTAGATGTTTTTCTCCACAAATCTGTCAAACGCTCTAACCACAAATCTGTTAAACGCTCTAACCTCTGTCTAACCACTAACCTAACTTCCCCGCGAGATCGTGAGATGAAATATGATATCATGAATTATTAATTTCCTAATGCTAGAGTCCAGCTTTATGGTCTAGATCTGTATTGATCTAGTGAATGAAGACACTTGGGACAGTGTGGTGTTCGCAAATGCTCAATGGACGGTTTCTATGTCGCTTAACTCCCCTCCATCTCGTTATCTCATTGTAAAAAGCCATTAAATATTCCTAGGAGATATGTTGCCCGTATCTAGACATTTGAACTCAGTGGCGTAAATGGAAGAAAGTCTGCCCAAGTTCAGAGGATTTGTCACACTGTAGATGTTTTTCTCCTCAACAAATCTTCCAAACGATCTAACCACAAATCTGTCAAACGCTCTAACCACAAATCTGTCAAATGCACTAACTACAAACTTGTCAAAAGCTGTAACCACAGACCTAACTTTCCCCGTGAGATCGTGAGATCAAATACGATATCATAAATAATTCATTTCTGAATGCTAGAGTCCAGCTTTATGAAGTGTTTGTGACAAATGGTTTATTTCTGAATGCTAGAGTCCATTCCTTGGTTGGCTAAGATAACAGACTATTTCCGGTGGCTTCGACTGCCGACAAAATCTGAATTTCAATGAAAAGCTGTTACAAACATTTACTAAGATACCCAGGAAAAAAATGTCATTATTTGTCATACTCCTAACGATATTTAGTATTACACCAGGTACCTTTTTAGTTTTAGCTGCTTGATTTAACATTGTTAACCTCCGTAGACATGTAATAAAAGAAGCGAGCCATGTGACCCGACATGACAACTACCCCCAATCGATTTTTACCCTGGCTAACCTTGGCACGATCGACCGTTGACACCAATCAGGTAACCGAGCTGGCAGTCGCAGGTAAAACTGCCTATCGTGTTAATGCAAGAATGGTCACATCCTCCATTGTGGGTCAGACATTCGTTAACATCTGTGATGTCATATTTCGAGTTGATTTATGGTGTACGATAAAAACAAACGCTATGAGATCGTCAAGATAAGTTAATGGACAGACGTGAGAGAAAGATCACGTGGCTAAAAATAGAAGGGGAGTAAGGTTTTACCTGTTCCTGCCAGACAGAGATATTCCAAATATGCCCTTTAGTGACATTAAGCAAGTCATTCTTCAAGTGTTGGCGCCCACCTGTTTCTCAAATGATGAACGTTTGTTATCACTCTTCAGTGGTGATAGAGTGTGATGGCTATAAAGTCTGAGTAAAAAAGCTAGAATAAACCTATAATTATTATAAATAGAGATTGTGTTTGGCTCACCCAAATAAAGGGTATATAAGAGTTTCAATATATTTTTAGATCCTCACAAGATTTTCGTTTGACAAATGAGCTTTAACAAATTTAATAGAAATTCAACTCCCTGGCAGAGTCAACCTAGAATGAGTAGTCCACCCTACGTTATGTAACCTTCCAGTTTCATTACCCGGGCTACTTCATATCGGCTAACCTTGACAGGTGCGATTATCAGCACCCAGCAGGTAGCCAGGGTCGCAGTCGCAGGTAAAACTGCTGATAGTGTTGATGCAGGTCTGGTTACATCCTCCATTTTTGGTCGAACATTCGTCTACGTCTGGAAGGCGATAATACGATTTGAATCGTGGGATAAGATACCGTAGAATGGATCATTAAAACGAGAACTTGAACATATACCCACACATAGCAGTGGGGTAAAGTCCGAAGCCCTAAGAAATGTAAGTAAAAACTGGAATCATCTCATCGCTAAAATGGCCAACACTCGATAGCTAATTCCGGTGATATTTGAGTTCCGAGGTTATTGAAATTGAGTTGAATAGCCAGACATTAATAGTTGCGTGATATTAATTAGGTTACTTTGTTTCGGATATTTTCACTAATGTAAGTTACTTGATAATTCCAGCTGATATATTCAACATTCTGGACTAGCACCATATTATAAGAAAGATGTGAACTTAAGTCATTACATACCCGACCTTGTGACCTTACTGTAACATTACCCAGGTTCCTTTACAACAACCCACCTTCGCACGACCGACCATCGACACCCAGCAAGTAACCGCGCTCGCAGTCGCAGATAAAGCTGCCGATTGTGTTAATGCAGTTATGGTCACATCCTCCATTCTTGATGAAACATTCGTCCAAATCTACAAGATTTTACCGCGACTTAGGGATCATAAGAGCCTCGCCTCGTGGACAGATTGGCAATAATCCGTAATAACTTATTCAATTTATCCACAAAATGATTTTTTCTGCCAATAAAAGATTACTATTGTAGTGCGGTAGTATGCAGTAATATTATGCTTTGAAATATAAATATTAATTTATTACCACCTTTTTTAAAAGTATAATTTGCTAATATCAATTTCCTTAAATGCTGCGTAGTTATAATTTATTGTAGATTATTCGAAATTTTTATTTGATACTTGCAAAAACTATTCCCAATATCTCATATTACAAAATATTTTATCGATCTGAAACAAAACCCGAAAATGACTAGCGACCTTACATCGGTAAGCTTGACGCAATAGTCAAGAAACGAATCGGTTTACCAATCGCCTCCCAGGAAATGCCCACAAATGCTATTTATTGATGCCATATACACTCTGCACTCATCGCAGTGGGGTGTGGGAGTAATATCTCCAGTCGGTGGTGCTATTTTTATGATGAGCCCGGAAGTGCTTTTCGCACTATGACAGAATTTTGTTAGAGCAATGATGATGTTCATCTTAGAGAGCTATTAATATTAAATGGCCTCAAATTAAATCAAACCAAAGGATATATCAATATATAAAACGAAGATTATGGAGTAAAAAATAAATACCGACAGATAGGACGTCTAATTTGGCTGCCAGACGATACACCTGCTACACTTGCAATATGGGAAGATAACAACAATACCACTAACCAAAAGGTCAAAAACACACTTGGCTAAGATAAGCCAAGATATATATGAAAGACACCTTGCTTGATCTAATGAATGAAGACACTTGGGATACTGTGGCGTTCGCAAATGCTCGATGGATGGTTTCTATGTCGCTTACCTCCCCTCTATCTCGTTATCTCATAGTAAATAGCCATTAAATTTTCATAGGAGATATGTAGCCCGTATCTAGACTTTGAACTCAGTGGCGTAAATGGAAGAAAGTCTGCCCAAGTTCAGGGGATTTGTCACACTGTAGATGTTTTTCTCCTCAACAAATCTTCCAAACGCTCTAACCACAAATCTGTCAAACGCTCTAACCACAAATCTGTCAAACGCACTAACTACAAACTTGTCAAAAGCTGTAACCACAGACCTAACTTTCCCTGTGAGATCGTGAGATCAAATACGATATCATAAATAATTCACTTCTGAATGCTAGAGTCCAGCTTTATGTAGTGTTTTAGACAAGTCATTTATTTCTGAATGCTAGAGTCCAGCTTTATGGAGTGTTTTAGACAAGTCATTTATTTCTGAATGCTAGAGTCCAGCTTTATGAAGTGTTTTAGACAAGTCATTTATTTCTGAATGCTAGAGTCCAGCTTTATGTAGTGTTTTTGACAAGTCATTCATTTCTGAATGCTAGAGTCCAGCTTTATGTAGTGTTTTTGACAAGTCATTCATTTCTGAATGCTAGAGTCCATTCCTTGAACCGCTAAGATAACAGACTATTTCTGGTGGTCTTCGACTGACGACAAAATCTGAATTTTAATGAAAAGCTGTCACATTTACTAATATACCCGGGAATAAAATGTCATTATTTGTCACACTGCTAACGATTTTTTTTATAACACCAGGTACCTTTATAGTTTTAACTGTTTTATTTAGCAGTGTTAACCTTCGTAGGCATGTAATAAAAAAGCGAGTCATGTGACCCGAAAGATTTCATCATCCCGACATGATGTGACTACCCCTAATCGATTTTCACCCTGGCTAACCTTGACAAGAGCGACCGTCGTCACCAATCAGGTAACCGGGCTCGCAGTCGCAGGTAAAACTGCCGATCGTGTTGATGCAAGAATGGTCACATCCTCCATTTTGGGTCAGACATTCGTTAACATCTGTGATGTCATACCGTATATACTCGCTTATAAGACAACCCCCTGACTTTAGAAACGCAAGAGTCAATTTTAGCGTTGACCCGTTTATAAGACGAGAACTTTTATTCATTATACAGTATAGACTCTTGAATCACGCAGGTCAGATTAGGGTTGAGAGGAGCAAAGAAGTGAAAAAGAAAACAAATTTTTCAAGAATAAACACAATAACAAAAACATAGGACATCAAACAGGCGAGAAACAGACAAGAAACAATGAACAAACAAGTCTCC